>PVJH01000490.1:0-306519 GCA_004026705.1 Nesogale talazaci | reverse complement strand
ATCCTAAGCTTTTGAATACTTTAAAGGAGTCTTGCACAGAAGATTTAGCAAACGCAATGCATCATTTGGTCTCTTGTCTACCGCTTCCCTAGGTATTGATCGTGGATCCAAATAAGATGCAATCTTTGACTGTTTCAATCGTTTCTAGTAGGTAGTGATGCTACCTACTAGTCCAGTTGTGAGGAATTTTGCTTTTTTTACATTGAGTAAACTAATTTTTGCTATTCTGAAACTATATTATAATAAATACACTAAATAATATATATTATTTGGCCTCAGTTAATAATATTAGTTTTAAAAGAAATAGTCATCCCATTTTTTTCTCTTAAAGAAAATTAAGATGAGTTTTATAAAAACCCAAGAAATTTATATGAAATTACACAAGGTCTATGTATCCAAATTATACTTTGAATCTAACTCTACTTGACTCAAAATCATCTCTGCTCTCTATGTGTCCATATCCTGTACTGTATTTTACACAAGTGGAAACTTATTCGTTGCTTAGATAGGCAAGTAAGAAATGACTCTTCTGAAGATTGCAATGACATTGGACCCTGGGTCCATTGCTCATGTCATGAATCTCTCCAAGGTTAGATGGTCACAGATTCTGAAGGACAGTGGAGTTTCCTTTTTAATTAAACTCTCATAATATGCACTCTCATCTTTAACCACTAAAATCCAAATACATGAGAGTGGCTTCCAACTCATGGAAATAGCCGAAATGAGCATGTGTGTCAGAGGAGATGGGGACTCAGATGTTCAATGGCTGATTGTTTGGATTCCAAATCTCTCTTTTCATGCACCTCTGAGTGAACTCAAATCACCAGTCTCTCAGTTAGTAGGCACCACCCACGGGCTCAACCTTTGGTCATGAAAAACCATTTATTATTGTGTTCCTCTGTCTCCATTGAAATGCCCCCTTCCCTTTTTTTAAACCTGAACACACTGTGGTTTTCGTTCCTGCTCTAAGTCTTTGAAAAAGTTGCAGCTCTGTTTTCTCTGCACTGACCTGAGGCTAGGGTTGGATACTGAGCTGAGAGGTACTTTCAAATGAAGACTTTTTTGCCCACAGGAGACTTCAGGTGTCTGGCTGACTACTGATTTGGCAGAGCAAACAGCTCTCTTCCTGTATATTGGAGTCAATCATTCTTTATTCCACTTCTTATGTTCCAGGTTCCCTCTGTCTGCAATGTGTATTTGAATTCTAAAGCTCATGCAGAACACATGAGATTTAATCCAGCAGGAAGCCTAAGCTGATGATATTAATGGTAAAGCCTGAGTGCTTAAAAAAAGAGCAAAAACATATTTAAAAAAAATAGTTCCTGACCACCAAAGAAGGCATACTTTCATTTTCTACAAATGAGCAACATAGCACTGGGCATTGATCAGTGGATTATTTTCCTGACTGGGGAAATGAAGAAATTGGAAAAATATAATCATCGATTGAGAGTTGGTTACCTTCAGAATAAGAAGACTGGAGCCAAGATAAAGGGTATGTAGCTGAAAATGGGGTGCTTTCTTTCAAGTCCCTATTCTCTCTAAGTTCAGATTCTGCTTAGTTAAATGAACACAGATGACAGTATAGAATCAATAAATTTTTTAAAATTTTCAAATCCCTCAGACCTGTGTAATCTTTCACATTATCACCACTTTATTATTTATGTATTGCTTAGAGACAACATACTCTGACTTTTTTCTATAGTCTTCTCATTTCTGGACTGTCCTAAGGCAGACAAAAAGTTCATTTGGGTTATGAAGGCACTGCTTCTTTCTTCCATCTGCACTATCCTGACTCAAGCTCCTCAGTCATTTTATGTTTATGGTTGCAGTTGCAGTAAAAATAGCAAAAGTCAATATTTGTGCTCTGTATCTGTCAGATAATAAAGCTGGCTAGAGGCATAGCCACATGACATCTGTGCATGCACAGACAGGGGCTGTCTCCTCCATCTTTACAGACAGTTTGTCTAAAGGTGGCGTCATATTTGTACAGCTGACATTCCCAAATCCCTCAAGTGTATCCTTAGGGAAGCAAAAAATTTTTGTTTGATTTTTGATCCTGTTGATTCTGGTCTTTGGATTGAGGGTGAAAGTTGGGGAGAAAAAAGAGGAAGAAGAAAGGAAGGAAATATGAACGTTAAAAAGATTATATAAAAAGAATAACCACTCAGAAAATCTATCTAACAGTCTTAAAATAAATAGAAAAACCTCCATCAACACCATAACTTCCATGCAACTGAAAACCTCCAAATAGTTTTCCTTGGATTGAAACTATACACTTTGGATTATTACTGTTCATAACTTGCCAACCTCAAAAAAGGACTGTAAAAGACCAAGAAAATATGGGGAAATGATCATGAAAGCCTCACAAAGAAACTGGGGAATTGAAACTTGTTTTGAGAATTGACAGTTCATTTAGTCACCTTTATCTGTGTGACCTGAGTAAGTTGTTGTTAGGTGCCAGTCGGTTCTGACTCAAAGTAGCCCTAGGAGCAATAGAGCAACAATCAGCACTGGGCCCTCACCATCCACATAGTTATTGCCATGTTTGAGCCCTTGTTCCATCCACAATGTCAATGCATCTGGCTGAGACTTCACCTCCCTTTCTCTGACTCTTTACCAAGACTAATGTCCTCCAGAAACTGGCCCTTCTGATAATATGTCCAAAGGAATTGAGACAAAGTCTCCACAGCTTCCTTCTAAGGAGCGCACTGACTGTACTCCATTCAGCAGAGATTTGTTGTCTTGGGTAAGTATCCAACTTTAAATAAATGTCGTGGTCCTCATCTATATGATGGGGATACTAACAGAATGTAATTAATAGAACTGTTGCAAAGATTAAACAAAATGATGTGCGTAACATGGCACATAGTAGCCAACACCAATGATGATTCTTCTTATTGAAGCTCAGTAATAAAGAAGCAGGTTTATGTCTGATGTGTGTAAGTGGCTGTAAAAGAGCAACCTCTTGTCGAAGGACTTAAATCAGAGAGGTAGAAGGAAACTATCTTCTTCATTTGGAAGTTTAGGGTTACAGTTTTGAGGGATGTCACATGAACCTGGCTTAATACTGATTCTGAGTGTTTTTATTCTCCCTCCTACTCCATAAAGGAGTGTCTGGGGTCTTAGAAGACCATAAGTGGTCATCCAAGATACCTAGTTCAATAGAAAAAAAAAGGGGATGAGTCTAAATTGGAGGAGATAAAGGATTGCATGTTGAGTTACCTCTATAAACAACTACTTCCTTTGTCATAATACCAGAAGAATTGTTTGATGCCCAGCTACTGTACTGATACTTTTCATCAAAGATTCCATAGAAGAATTTTATCAAGTGAGGAAAGAATATGAAACCAAATTTCAAGTTCTCAATAGAAGTCAGATTTTTCCAGAGCTATTGAGGTTGGATGAACCCCTAAAACTATTACCCTGTGATAATCATTAGCCTTTAACCATCAAACTTAAATTACCTAATCGTCTTTTTAAATGAAAATAATTGAACATTGAACATTGTTTTTTACCAAGAACATTGAGTTTGTTGTTTTAACGAATTACCTATGTAAAGCTCAGATTAAAGCAGCAGTTAGAAAGGTTCAATGAGAAGCTCAGGAACAAGTTAGTTGAAGTCAATAATGGTGGAACAATTTGGTGAAGAATGGTGAGAATGCGTGTATAATGGTAACAAAGGAAAGGGGTGGGGGAGAGAGAGTGACCAATCAAGCCTTAAGGACAGTATCCCTGCTCAGAGCAGCCAATGCACTGAGGACCATATGGCCAGCCCGCCTACAAAACATGGCAGAACCTGGGAGAGGGGGAGGTGGGGAAAAGGAAGGGGTATTAACAATTCAAGGTACAAGGAAAAAGCAAGTGATCCAACATTGGTGGTGAGGAGTATGTAGGAGGCTGGCAAGGCTTAATCAAGGGAAATGTAACCGAGCAGAATTACTGAAACCCAAATGAAGGCTAAGCATGATAGTGGGACAAGAGGAAAGTAAAAGGAAATGGAGGAAACAACTAGGAGGCAAAAGACATTTATAGAATTCTAAATAAAGGCATGAATATATGCAAATATATGTATATATAATGATTAGGGCATAGGTCTAGATGCATATATTTATAGGTTTAGTTTTAAGGTAGCAAATGGACATTGGACCTCCACTCAAGTACTCTCTCAATGCAAGAATACTTGATTCTTTTAAACTGACATTCCATGATACTCAACTTCCCAACACGATCACTGAAAACCAAGGGGTGCATAAGCAAATGTACTGAAGAAAGCTGATAGTGCCTGGCTATCAAAAGACAAAGCATCTGGAAACATAAATGCTTGAAGGTAAACAAGCAGCCATATACCTAAGAAGCAACAAAACCCACATGGACGAAGCACACCAGCCTGTGTGATCATGAGGTGGTGAGGGGATCAGGTATCAGATATCAAGGAACAAAAAATCATATCATTGTGAATGAGGAGTAGATTGGAGACCAAAAACCTATCTGTTAGCAATTGGACATCCTCTTGCAGAAGGGTTGTTGGGAGGAGACAAGCCAGTAAAGGTGTAGTATAGCAAAGATGAGACATGCAACTTTCCTCTAGTTCTTAAAAGCTTCCTCCCCCAACCCCACTATCATGATCCCAATTCTACTTAATAAATCCAGCTAGACCAGAGGATATGAACTAGTACAGATAGTAACTGGAAACACAGGGAATCCAGGACAGATGACTCCTTAGGGACCAATGGTGAGAGTAGCAATACTGGGAGGGTGGAGGGAAGGTGGGATAAAAAGGGGAACTAATTATAAATATCTATATATAATCTCCTCTCTGGGGGAGGGACAACAGTAAAATGGGAGAAGGGAGATGTTGAATAGTGTAAGTTGGATAGTGACAAGCTAATAATTATTTATAAATTATTAAGGGTTCATGGTGGAGGAGGATGGAGAGGAGAAGGGGAAAATGAAGATACCAAGGGCTCAAGTGGATAGCAGATGTTTTGTGAATGATGAAGGCAACAAAGGTACAATTGTCCTTGATACAATGGATGAATGTATGGATTGTGATGAGTTGCATGAGTCTCCAATAAAATGATTTTTAAAACATGCCGATGATAGAGTTTCTGAAAAGTGTACAACACCCTAGATGGTCACCAAAATATATACAAAGAGAGAGAGAGGGAGAGGCAGATCTTTTTATTATTCAGTCTACTTAAGTGATT
Source organism: Nesogale talazaci (assembly GCA_004026705.1). Classification (NCBI taxonomy): domain Eukaryota; kingdom Metazoa; phylum Chordata; class Mammalia; order Afrosoricida; family Tenrecidae; genus Nesogale; species Nesogale talazaci. The sequence continues at coordinate 301,312 of PVJH01000490.1, read as the reverse complement.
GGTCCAAGGTATCAAAAAATAAAAGTGAGTAAGGAGAATCAGAACTAAAATGCTATAATTCATTTTACAATGCATTTTATTACAATTACTATTAATCACCAGAGCCAATTTCTTCAGTTTTTTTCATCTTGCTAATATATCTGAATCAGCATGGTTGTCTACATCTGAGAAACTATTTGTCTTACTTTACTGACATTTTGACTTTGGATTTTTACTCAGGAGTCCTACTGTATGTTGATGGGAGTAGGTATCAGGCATCAGAAGATACAAAATAAACCACTAAATCTATGTGAATGAGGCAGATTGGAGTGGAGACCCAAAGTCCATCTGTAGACAATTGGACATACCCCCACAAGGAAAGGACGATTCAAACAGGGTGCAGTATAGCACCGACTAAACACATTATTCCTCTAATTCCTGTATACTCCCCGTACACACACATACACACACACTACCATGACTCCATCCTACCTTACAAATCTGGCTAGACCAGAAAACACACATCGGTACAGATAGGAGCTCTTGACAGAGAAGGCCCTCAGGAACAGTAGTGGACGTAACAATATCATGAGGTTAGGGGGATGGTGGTGATGGGTCTGTGGGGGGAGAAAAGGGGAACCCATCACAAAGTTGACTATATCGCCCACCCCCAGTGAGATGAATAGCAGAAATATGGGTGAAAGGAGACAACGGATAGTGTAAGACATGAAAGAACAATACTAATATATAATCGATCGAGGTTTCACAGAAGTGGGAGGGTGGTGGAGGGAGGGGAAAAAAGAGGAACTGATACCAAGGGCTCAAGTAGGAAGAAATTGTCTTGGAAATGTTGATGACAATATATGTACAAGTGTACTTAATATCATTGAATGATGGATTGTTATAAGATTTGTAAGAAACCCCCAATAAAATGATCTTTTTAAAAAGGATGCTACTGCATGCTTCTATTTTGCTGTTTTTCCCATACTACCTGCATTCTTCTGCAGTTGATCACTTTTGACAAACGAGTCTTTCTCTCAAATTGGTACATTTTTCTGTTTATAAAGTGATCTTAAAATATGTATTAGAAAAAACTCTGCACCAAAACCGTGGCCGAAACCCAATTGCATTGAGTCTGTTCCATCTGGATAATGGTGACCTAACAGTTGTCAGAGGAGAACTCCATGGGCCGTCCATGGCTGGTTCTCCAGATTTTGAGGTGCCTTTAGTTGTCACCAAGCACCCTTCTCTCATATTATATATCTGTTGCACACAGGGACTCCAGGAAGTCCATTGAATGATTTAATGATGAAGAACTCACTGCTAGAAAGATCCCAACTTGGGGCAATCTCAGTTGCTTGGATGGTCTTCCTTTGCGTGAATTGAAAATCACCACCAATACCAAGTGCTTTGTTCAACTGCATGCAAGTCTGTTATCTCTTAATCTAAAATATCACTATTTATAAAGCAATGTTTCATTTTTTCATGGCCTTATAAAACATAGTTCAAATCTGTCTCCTTGTCCTGCAAAATTTCCTCTAACCATATTATAATTTTTCAAAGGCTTCCTTAAAAAAAGAATACCATTCATGAAATATAACTGGAATAAAACAGGGTTTCTCTACATCCTCATTAATTCAGCTAAAGACACACAATCTTGCATCTCTTCATTCCATTGTCAGCTCATCTTAAATATGCACCATTCAACACTCTTCTCTGGAAAATTTTTAAAAGCCTCCTCTTTCCCCCTCTTTGTTTTCATTATTACAAATATTGCGTCAATTTATATATTTTTCATTCTTCTACTGGGTGAATTTTATTTATTTTGGTTCTTTAAGACCATTCTACTGAAGACTTGGACTTTTTTGTCCCTTTCATCCAACATACTACTCTCTTTATACAGTGTGTGGCAGTAGCACTTCTTAAATTTACTTACAAAGAAATCCCTTATCAGTGGAGCTTAAAATGATTTCCTAAAATTTGATCATAGAATGATGATCCACTGGAAACAAATAGGACATTTTAAAATGCATATACTCTAACATTTATGTGATCTTTTTTCATTCAACTTAACATATATAAGATTTATTGCTATACAATTACCTAAAAAGTCTTTAAGTAAAATTGATGTATTAATAGGGGAAAAAAGTGCAGTATTTATCTTGTGTCTGACATGGACTGCTTTTGATGAGAGGGGGGTGGCGGAAGGAGAGAAATAGACACAGAGAGAGGAAAGAATGGAAGAATAATAGCAGAAAGAAAAAGGAAAATAAAAAGATAAATGAATTAAAGGACAAATGAAAGATGATATAAAATTTGTCCTTGACTAAAACTACAGTATCTGCCCCTGAAAGTGGGACAGTTGACTTTGTGATATTCTTACTTGTAACATTAACCAAAAACCAAGTAAAGCCACCACCATCAAGTGAATGACAACTCAGAATGGATCTGTAGAGCAAAGGAGAATTGTCCCCTGTAAGTTTGTGAGGCAGTCCCTGCTTATGGGAATAGAAAGCCTGTCTTCAATGGACGGACAGGTGGTTTTGAACTGCTGATTTTCAATACGCAGCCCAACACATTCTCGCTACGAACCAGGCCTCCTCATTTCTAACATGTCTTTGTTTTACTTTCATTGAAAGCTTTCTGAAATCGAATTCTGTGTTGTATCTGTTGATCAGCATCTTTCTTTTCTGTTTTTGTTTTAAATTCCCTTATTGCCATTTGATTATATAGGATGAATTGTGTTAAAATATGAGCTCATGAATTTACTGAACACTAATTAAGTGCCAGGCACACTTCCAGTCTCAGAAAGTACGGTAAGAAGCAAAACAAATATAGCCACTGCTCTCCTTAACTGATCATTGGATCCTTAGGTAATCCTTAGGCTTTTTTGTGGGGTTTTTGATGACTCTTTTTGTTGTTTACCTCATGAGAACTATTGTCAGTTACTTAGGACTTTTCATTTAAAATGTGTCCTATACCCTCTAAACTATTTATTCCTTTAAAATACTACTAGCTGCAGAATAATAACACTCTCCCTGCAAATCCATCAAAGCTTCAGTCTAAATACTCCTGTCATCTTGCAGTATGCCCGTGTGCTCTTGGTTGAGGAATAGTTTTACTTAAGCAGAACACGGGCCTGCTTGGCTCGAGAGAGGAAAACTGACGGATCCCTGAGTGAACATCATCGCCCAAGAACAGAAGGTCCTCCTCAGAGTTTGCTTTCTTCTCAGACTGAAGCATGTTGTGTAAAACAACTCACATGATGATTTTCCCAGCTGGTTGCTGTTTGGAAAGGAAAGTCTTGTTATGCTATTTCTTGCAGGATCAAAAATATATCCCTGGCCTCCCTCTTCAGCGTTAATGCATATGTCTCCCATAGAAATGTCTGAAAATATAAAAGGAAAAATAGTATAAAAATCAAATTCACATGAATATCCCCATTCCAGAGGTATCAAGGTATTGGTGTAGATTGCTCCACATGATAACTTTTAAAATTACATATTTATTTTATGTTTACTACTGCATATTGCTTGAAATCATATATTATCATACTGATTATTTTCTAATTGCAATATATGAAAATTTACCAAACATTATAGTCTTTGAAATCAAAATTTTTTAAATCAACAATGTAATAAAGGGGAAATGAATGATTAAAGGAAAATATGAACAAGCCATAATTGATTTGTATAGTTTGGTTGAGATATAACTTACATATAATACTATTCAGTAATGCAATCATATAATAAAAGTTATGTAATCATCACCACAATCAATTTTAGAGTATTTTCTTCTTCCTTATACTCCTTGTTGTTGACTCCCATTTCCATCCAAACTCCCCTTCCATGTCCCTCAATCCAGCTACTGTCTCTACAAAGACATACTTTAAAGTGCCTTCATCTTAAATTAGACTGATTTTTTTTATTTTTAACTTCATACAGTTAGTATGATGAGCTTTCTATATCTTTATTTTTATATAAATCAGTATGTATATTTTTAAAATAAATATTTATAGGCATACTGGGTCACAAACTTTTCAAGATTGGGTGTGTGGATGTCTCCAGCTTTTAAAATAGATTTCCAAATTACTTTCTAGAAAACTTATGCCAATCTACATTTCAGCAAAAAAGGAAGGACATTTACAGCATATCTTAAGCTAAAAAGACTGAGGAAAAAGTAAATTCTAGAGTTATAATACTAAAGTGCTTTATGGGCAAAATACTGAACAATACAAGAAGCATTAAAGGAAGACAGATGGAACACACAGGGTCACTGGGCCCCAAAGAATTTTTCAACAGTCAGTAATTTCAGGAAAAACAATGTGATTAAGAACCAATGATATTGATGAGGGATGAAGCTGCAATCAAGACTTATCAAAAAGCAAGACTCCAGAAATTGATGAATTACCAATTGAAATGCTTTAATAAGCACTAGATGACGTACTAGATGCACTCACTGGTCTATGCCAAGACATTTGGAATATCAAATCAGAAGAGATCCATATTTGTGCTAATTTCAAAATAAGGCGACCAGATAGAATGTGAAAATTATGGAACAATGTCATTGATACCATATGCAAGTATAATGTTGCCAATGAGGTCAGCCAGAAATTTCCTGGGGAGACAAGACCCTGAAGTATTCATATGCGTAAGGATATACCGGCTCAGTAGCAGAGAGAGCAGAAACTTCAGAGCTGGTCTCTGGCTGCGGAATGCAAACTCACCATGAAAGCAGCCCATAAGCCACACACAGTTTGAACCCTTAGTAACTCAGAGGATCTAGACACAATCACTGACTGACCATAAAGTTATGCTGACCCAGCAGCAAGTCCTAGGAAGCCAGAAACATCAGTAGCCAAGTGAGGCATATTAATGATTGCTAGAAGTTCCAGGTAGGGGATAAGGGGGAGTGATTGCTGAAACAGGTTTCTTTTGGGGGTGATGAATATGCCCTAAAATTGGATTGTCATGATTTCTGCATGACTCTACATATACTAAAAGCTATTAAGTTGTTTGTTTCAACTGGGTAAACCCTGTTATATAAAATTGTATTTCAGTAGGTGCTTTTTAAAAAATCATGATAAATAATGGTAGTCTCTTACTTCTGATTAGTCATCTGTAGTATTATTAGAGACCACATAAGTCTTGGTTAAAATATACAATCAAGACTCAGTATGATTAACCAAAAGTCTCAGGATTATCTGGCTTGCTTTAGCAATGATTTCTAATATAAAGCAAAAGCGTATGTAACAAAACATGAAAAAAGATGACTATGACTTCATCAAAATAAAAAAAAATACCTAGGCTTCAAAGGATGCAACAAGAAATTGGAAATATCGCTTCTACCCCCCACATACCCTGCAGAGGTGTACAGCTTGCCAGGCAGCCTGGTGTAAGAACTACCATCACCACCACCACCCCGCATTAAGCCTCTGCCCCTTCCTGGCAAAAAGAAAAAGAAATCAAAGAGATTGAAAATATAACCCAGAGAATGGGGGGTGGGGAGTGTTTGTAAAATTTGCAAACTGTAAATACATAATGAGATTGTGTTCAGAATATACAAAGAGCATTTATAACCTAACAATATAAATACAACCAAATGAAGAAATGGGCAAAGGATTTGAAAAGACATCTTCCCAAATATATACATGTGGCTAATGAGAATTTTAAAACTATGCTTAACATTAAAAATCATAACAGAAATGCCCAAGAAAACCTTAGTGAGATAACACTTCAAAGCGCTAGAATGACAGTAATTTAGAAAACTTGAAAGTAAAATGTGTGAGAATATGGACATATCAGAACCCTTACACATGATTCAACCACTTTTGAAAATAGTCTGGCAGTTATATTTTTAAAATTAGACATAGAGTTATCATCTGATCCATCAATTCTACTCCTAGGTATACACCAAAGAGAATGAAAAATATATGTCCATGCAAAATCTTGGACATGATCATTCATAGAGGCTTTATTTCATAATAGTCAAACAAAGCCAATCATCTGATGGATAATCATAATGTAGTATAACCCTGCAATGGAGTATAATTCAGTCATAAAATAAATGAATATTAGCATATGTTAAATTAAAAAGTCAGCAGCAAAAGGTAACACAGTGTACTAAATGTCTGGAATAGGCAAATCCAAGAATGGAGAAGATAACTTACTGGTTTGCAGGGGCTGGAGGAAGGGAAAGATGCACACAGACTGCTCATTAGTATGGAGTATCCTTTATGGTTGACATTCTGGAATTAGTAATGGATTTGCCACCTTATGAATTTTCTGAAACCTACTGATGTTATGACAAAGGAATTATTTCTCACTGTTTAAAAGGATAAAAGGTTAAAATGAGAAGAGGTATGCTGTGAAAAATTGTCTAACAGAACACTTGTAATAAATCTTGGTAGAAAAAGGTGTTTAGTTTTTAGCAAAATTTCCCTATAGCAAAGAAGAGAAGAATGGGCAAAGTCAGGTTCATTAAGAAAGCCAATTTTGTTCTGCTGTTTCTTTATTTAAGGGATAGGCTATTTAACCATTGGCTCCGTGGTCGCAAATATTGAACTCAAACACAGGGACAAATCTGGGGATGGCGCCAGACTGAGAAGAGTGTTGGAACCGAGTCATGGTACCTAACATCATCAACGATAACACATAAGAAAAAGATGGGCATAACTTAATGAATGAATTGAATTGGAAGGATATGAGGCTACCAGCCGTAAAGTCAAACTATGGAGAATGAAGCCAACATGAAGAAAAGCAGGATCATAATGTAAACATATGTAGATTGTCATAGCATTGCTTATACACCTGGATTGTGTCAGCCCTGTAGCTTGAATCCTGATTTTAATTATTTTTTTATTATTACACAAAGCAAGAAATCACCTCTTCATTGTTTGTATATGCTAATTTTCACTTGCAATCAAATAAGCCCTAAACTAAATTGAATTTTTAAAATTATAGTACCTAAACTCAAACTCTCTGCCACTGAATGCATTCTAACTAATAATGGCACTAGAGGACAGGGTAGAATTGTCCTTGAAAGGCACATCTTTCTCTCCAGGAAGATGACTTCAAACTACTGATCTTGACATTTGCAGCCCATCGCATAACCCCCAAACACCAACCCTTTCTCTTCCTACCGAGAGTTACAGTCTCAAAAACCTATTCTGTTGTCACATAGGGTGGTGTTTACAAATTGCTCTGAGTTTTATATTATTTGCCTCTAATAACTATGGGAAGTTTTTGTTGTTGTTGTTGTTGTTGTCTTGATGTTTCTATTTATATTTTCCTCCCTGAGCAAGTTTTTTAACCAAAAATGGTAGACATTATGCAAATTCTCCACAGTCATATAGCTTGTTAGAGGGAACAAAGGACTTCTAGTTCTAATAGCAAATTGAAATTTCTTGATAAGGGAACAATTGTGTGATAAACTAAATGTATCACTTTTTATAATTCTTAAGGTAATTGGAAACTGTCCACCAAAGACATACAAACCTTGGTATTGCTTAAGTGGAGAGGGAGGTGGGAGTGAAGAATCATTACACATCATGAAAATAACAGCTCTCCTTGGATCTTGCAGTCATGTCTGAATGCCAAATATTTTGATCTGTGTAAACTTCTAGGTCTTTATCTTATTATGGCCTCCTCCTGCTTTTTCTCTCTTAGAAAGATATTGAAAGGGGATGGGGGAGAAATATGTACCCCTCTAGCCAAAGCAGGCTTCAGTGTTGATAGACAGCCCCTTGCTGTAGGATTGATATCTCCAGCTGTTTATAGGCTGCTTGGAAACAGGCGAGAGAATGCAGTTCACCAGGACACTGGGAAAATGGGCTTGTCTTTATATTACCATTTTCCTTATGGTCATAATAACCCCCTACACAGCACACCTGGAATAATTTAACTGAGTTTGACCCATCGATGGAGAAATTATTTGGAAATGTATGCAGTCTCCCTCCATACATACACATACCCTCTTTCAAGCAAGGACCTGGTGGATTCAACACTGAATGAACCAAGGGTTCCTCTCCAAGCTAGTGATGTGTGGACAGAGTCCTGAAAAGGGTTGAATTCCATCTGAAGGGTAGTCTCTGCTCCCTTAGGTTGTGTTAGGCCAGCTCATGATGCTTGATGCCCCAGAAAGTGGTCACAACCCTGTGTTGCTATTTGTACCTTCAATTGATTGCATTGTCATGATTTAAAATCCATATGTTTGAGTGAATCGAAAATAACTTCTAGCTTCTTTTGAGAATCATCCTGATTGGTCCCAGTGGTCTCCCATTTTCACTTGATGAGAATTGCTGAAGTTAATTTGTGCCTCTCTCTCCTTTACACAGAACAGGATGCATGATCCCACACCCCTTTGTGGTCTCTATCACACTTGGCACTCGGGTTTTATTCATCCATGCTACCTGTTGATGACCCTTTAATATCAGGTTATGCAAACTCTGTAGAGGAGAATAAAAAAAAGACTGCTTAGAAAACTTCCCTCATTCCTAAAATTCCTGGCTAGGACCCTGTTAGTGCAAACCATTGCCATTGGTAGGGCTGGATTTACTAGCTGTTCATCTCAATAGAATTGGAAATTTCTTCTTTCTTCTTAAATCCTTCTTTCATTGTGCCATAGTGAGAAATTCCCCACTTCTAGCTTGGAAAGTCACATTTGAAAGGGATGTTTGAAGTAATAATCAGTCATATACTGATTCTTTATCTCTGTCTCACAAATGGAGAATATTTCTTGCTGTCTCCAACCATATGTTAATGGTTTCTCTGAGGTCACCTGTACAGATAGATCTTTTGAATTTCACTTGAAACACATGTGGTTTTAAGCTAGATGTTAATTGGAAACATTTATAGTGTCAGACATTTGATTAATGCTCTGGGTTTTTAATTGAAATGAATAAGTGTTTCTGAAGTCAACTCTTCGCAGTAATATGGCCTTAGAATATTTCTAGAAGAGATAAAAATTTTATTTGGAAACTGATTCCTATTTAAAGCTAATCTTTTCCATTTAGTGCTGATTTGTCATTATCCTTTTTAAACAAATATTTTGGGGACAATCACTAGCCAATTGATAAGTGGTGTGAAGGGAGGAATCAAGTACCAGTACATGAAGTAACGCTTGACTGATGCCCAATAGTAATTCTGGCTTGCTGGAAGGGACTTCACTTCACTGTCAATTTTTGCTAGACTACAGAATACTTGTTTAACCCTTTGAATTAGGTGACTTAAGAAGGCAACGGTCATTATCTCCACCATGAGAGTTTCTCTGTACCCCTGGAACTTCTAAAGTGGAATAACCAGGATATGGTTTCAGGACCCAGAATAGGGTAATAATATACACCAGGTGCATGAAGTACAAAGCTGGACTCAGTGGGTTCAGAAGAAGGTACATTTTGACTTTAATTTTTATTTGTAAAGTGCCCAAATTGAGTCTCCAGATGGTGCCCTGTAGACATAATTAAGCATTGCAATAAATCACATGGCAGTGACATGGCAATTATACTTGGGCCTCTCCACCTCCCTTGTCAGGTGCTCAGGGAGGTGCGTGCAGGCATTCCTTCAGGTGTCCTGGAACAATGATGTGCTGCTATTAGGGGCCTGGGGGGAGGCTGCCATTAACTTTTTACTGTCAGGCAGGACAGATAATAGAAGCAAGATGTCATCTGGTGCTGAGGTATAAGACCTCACTTTTGCAGTGCACTGAGTATAATAGGAGAGAAAACAAAGACAGAGTTAGTGTGAAAAGGCCAGGTTTCCATGTTGCTGCAGTTTGAAATGCAATCAATTAAAAATATAAATTAGTTGTTTGATTTCCATATCACAAAACAATTTGCTCAACATTTTCCCACTCAATAAACTACATGACTGGTTGTCTTGGGAACAATTATTTCTCATCTCTTGACTCATTCCCCATGGGTATGGGTACGCCAATTTGATAAGTATACCAAAAAGCAAGCACTGAGAGGGAAAAGTGATTGCTATCTAATTGATTTCCATCTAATGATAGCTTCATGTGTGCCAGAGTAGAACAATGTTTCATCTGATTTTCACGATGTTTAGGGGTGAGCAGGAATAGTGATTGACAAGTCAATTCAGAGTAAAACTTTATTTCAAAGCTTTTATCAATGGCTGCGATATTTCAGAAGTAAATGCTCCATGGTGCCTTTGGTTGAATTCAGACACCAACATCTCAGATAACAGTGGAATACTTAACTCTTTGTATCACTCAGGGATCAAGGGTGCTTAAGGAAGGTGGAAGCGGTGATTTACATCACTGTAATGTGGCTCTCTGAGCCATAGTCTTTGTAGCTCTCACCAAATGAATGGGTGGAAATATACAAATGAAGTGTACAGAACTTTAATATGATTAGTCAGTTTTACCAACTTGCTAGGTTTAAAAGTAAGCCATTTCGGGAACACAGATAGGATATCTGGCTACCATCAAGAGAGAAGAGTCAAGAGTAGAGCATGTCCTTTGGACACTGTCTTTTGCAGAGTTCTGCAAAGAAGCACAAACAAAAGCAAAACTAAACTCACTGCCATCAAGTCAGTGCTGACAGAATGAGCCCCTCTACGGGTTTTCCAGACTGAAGCGATTGATGGGAGTAGAGAGTTCAGCTTTCTCCTCCAGAGTTGCTGGAGGTTTGGTACCACTACACCACCAGGACTCCTCTAAAGAAGCAAAACCAGTAAGGCATACATATACATGTATGTATGTATATGCATGTTTATGTATGCTTTATGGCATGCATGCACGCACTGCCTGGAGGCTTCTTCTGTAGTGTCAGAGGCAGATGAATCCAAGATCAGCAGGTCAGACTAAAGGTTTCCAGATGCAGATATGAACTAAGCCAAGGTCAGCAGGTAAGATGTCAGGTTGCTGATAACCCCTAGGATCAGCAAGGAATACAGCACACAGGCCACTTACTCATGTTCAGAGAATTCGAGGTCAGAGGGTGAGCCAGCTACAGAATCTAGACCCAGCAAAAAGCAAGTATTTACTTCCATAGTTTGGCTTAGATTGTAAGCAGGCCACACCCTAAAGGAGATGTCATCCTGGAAATTACTGTCTTCATGGTCAAACCACTGAGAATCCTAATTTAGCCAAGATGGCTAGATAGCAAGTCTCTCAGAAGCTGTGGGAAAAATAACAGAACAGATGAACCCATGCATTTGGTGGGGGCGGAGGGGCCGCGGGGGTGGGGGGAGAGAGAGAGAGAGAGAAAGAGAGAGAGAGAGAGAGAAACTATGCATTGACTTACTCATGCGCTTACCTTTGAATTCTATTTCTACAAAATTAGGACGCTATCCTTGACATGAATCAATTTTCATCACACCACCTGTAAACTTTTTATAAAATTAATTAAAAAATAAACACCCAAAGGTGCAGCTTCAAATATATCTCACAATAGATTCCTCTTCGAAAAGGATGCAAGTGACTGTGTATTTAAATGTTATGAAGGGGCAACACATGAGATTTCATTGGTTTAAGGTATCATGTCTTTTCATGCATGGCTGAAGTGTTATAACAACAGGCTTTTCAGAGGCAGTACAGGTGTCAAGATCTGTGTAGAAAACCCTAGTAGAACTGTGCTCAAGGGTTTCTTTCCCAACTTTAGCCTAGGAGAGATCATGAACTTCTGTGTAAAAGATTATCACTTGTGTACCATTGATGGATGATACAATATACAGTCTTGAGTCAATACTATTGAATGTGACTCATGTCCTAAAAATGGTGTGGCAGGATCCAGACATTTCTGCATCTGCACTTCTAAGATAGCAAGTTTCTAAAAGGGTCATGGGATTATTGTCCATTTAAATTTGAAATTGATGACACAGATTATAAAAAAAATTAAGTACAGGGGTAAAGAACCAAAACTGAGATAACGAACACCCAAACCCAAGTTCACTGTCACTGAGTCTATTCCAACTCACAGTGACGCTATACTGTAGCGTTTCCAATACTGTAAATCTTTACTGGGGCAGAGAGCATAAACTATGTTCCAAACCACGAACTAAGATCACTTAAATGGCCAACACTGTGATCGTTCGGCAGAATAGACAAGACCTGATCAAAGTCAGGATCTAGCTCTGACATTCATTTCCTATTGCCAGGAAGTAACAGAAGTTTCCCATACAAGAGTGCTTCAAAAAGGTAAAATATGGCAACCAAAAGATTATTATTATAGGGGAAAATAATAATAATTATTATTAGGACTCCTGGGGAGTTGTGTAGAGGATAAAGGAGAGCTGATATCAAGAAGACAAAGAAGAAACAAAATGTTTTGAAACTGTGATAGAAATTGTACAATTCTCCTTGATGTGATTGAAATATGGATTTTTAAAACTGTCAGAGCTCCCAAGAAACTGATTTTAAAAATTGTTTAAGGTAATGGAAAAATTGAATTAAAAGATGGTGGATCGTTTCCATTATCTTTAAAGAAATCATTTTGTTGAAGCTCTCTGAAAGATGAAGTTCTGATAAGTTAAACATGTATCCCAAGGATATCTAAATATAAATATAAACAATATTTAAATATTGTTTGGTAATTTTAGATCCCATGCCTGGCATAGTGGTTATGCATTGAACTGCAATCAACAAAGTCAACAGTTTGTCAGGCACACCAGGGGAGGAAGACCAGTCTTACTACTCCCAGAGAGAGGTGCCGCCTCAGAAACTCACAGGGGCAGTTCAATCCTGTCCTACACGGTCACTGTGAGTTGGCATCAACTCAATGGGAGTGCATTTAAGTTTTTGAGCCTTTAACTACAACATCCATGGAGAAAGATATTATCAAATGTAGGAAACAAAAAGGCAAACTTTTTTCTTGATACATCTGAGAAAGGGCATGTTTTCAACATGGTTTACCTTAATAATGGAATTATCAATGTGCATCAGCAAAATGGTATTTATTGCATATAAATGTCTAATAAATATTTGTTAAATAACTCAGTAAACTCCCTCAGCAAAATTCTATCAATAAAAACTGATTCAATAGCAGTCATATAAAGGGCAATAAATGACATCATCTCACCCACTACCCTTTTCTCACCAAAAGAAAAACAATGACTAATGACGAACAATTAGGCTTGATACTGGTCATTTTCTCCATAGAATGCCACATTTCTATTTCTATTACATGTTTAATTCTGACTACTACATTCAATTTTGCTTTTTAAAATTTTCATAAATCATTTTATTGGGAGTTCTTATGACTCATAACAACCCATACAGCCATTATGTCAACCACATTTGTACTTATTGCCACCATCATTTTCAACCATTTTCTTTCTACTTGAGACCTTGGTACCAGCTCCTCATTTTTCTCTCTCTCTCCCCCACACTCCCACCTTTATGAACCCTTGGTAAATTATAAATTATTATTATTTTCATATCTTACACTGTCTGCTGTCTCCCTTCATCCCCCCATACCCCACCCCGCTTCCTATCCTCATGGTATTGGTATTCCCATTAGAGTTACTATGGGGTTTATCTGTTCTGGATTCTGTGTGTCAAGAGCTCTTACTTGTACCAGTGTATATGCTCTGGTCTAGTCATATTTGTAAGGTAGAACTGGGTCATGATGGTTGGGGATGGAGAGGAAGCATTAAAGAACTAGAAGAATGTTGTACGTTTCATCAGTGCTATACTACATCCTGACTGGCTCATCCCATCCTTGTGACCCTTCTGTGAGGGGATGTTCAATTGTCTTTGGGCTTTGTCAGATAGGCTTTGGGTCTTCACTATGCTAGCCCTCAATCACAATGATATTATTGTTTGTTTAGGGTCTTCTGATGCCTAATTCCTGATCCTTTCCACACCTCATGACCACAGAGACTGGTAGGCTTCTTCCATGTGGACTTTGTTACTTCCCAGCAAGATGACTGCTTGTTTATTTTCAAGTTTTTAAGACCCCCAAATACTATGTTTTGTCATAGCTTGGCACCATCAGCTTTCATCACCACATTTGATCTTGCACCTCTTTTGTCTTCAGTGATCATGTAGGAAGGTGAGCACCATGGTATGGCAGGTTATTTGAACAAGCTGTTCTTGCATTGAAGAAGTACTTGAGTAGAGACCCAATATCAATCTGCTACCTTAATACTTAACATAAAAATATAGTATATATACCTATGCCCCTATCATTATATATAAATAGATATATATACGTACCTGAATTTATACTTCTGTAAATGATCTTTGCCTCCTAGTTCTTTCCTTTATTTCCTTTTACTTTCCTCTTGTTCCATTGTCATGTTCAACCTTCATTTGACTCTCAGTAATTCCTCTTGGCTACATTACACTTGCTCAATCTCTACTAGGCATCCTATTCTCTCCTCACCATCGATTTTAGAGCTCTTGCTGTTCCCTTGCCCCTGGATTTTTTTGCTCTCCACATCCTTTTCTCCCACTTCGCCCTCTCCCAAGTACCCTCAGAACCATGTGTCTCATTGTTTTCTCCACAGGATTGTTTATCCTGCCTATCTTATATAGATAGATATGGGGGGAAGGCTATAAATATTTCCAGGTCTGTCTGTTGACCCTTATGAACATGTTCCTGATTGAGTCTGAGTGAAGTGCCAAGCCCTGCCCCCAAAGTCTATTTTTGGGATTCCTGGGGGACTTTGTTGTTTGCTCCCCTTGCTGCTCTATTGCATTCTCTTCATGTTTCACCCCAGTAGGTTCAGACCAGGCAAAATCCCTGAACTGTGTCTCCAGTATTGTCCCCCACAGCACTGTGCATCAGTGAGGGGATGCTGTGTCTCGTGGTGGGGCTGGCCCTAAATTTCTCTCTATGCATTGACTACACCCTTGGGGCTTATTGGGCTAGGATGCAGTTCTCTCTCTCTCTCTCTCTCTCTCTCTCTCTCTCTCTCTCTCTCTCTCTCTCTGTCTCCTAGTCTCTTAGTTTATTCCTGGGTGTTCTTAACAGATTTACCCCTCTTCCCAGGCTTCATTTTCTGGGGGAGGGTATCCACTTTGCTAGGACTGGGGTCAGCCCCACAGGCCTCACTGTTAGTTCACTGCTTCATTCTGGTATGTTGCCTTCAAGTCTAGATGTACCAGGTTGAGGCCTGATCCCTCTCTTCTTTTCCTGTGGAGATATAAACAATATGCTCCCTGTGGGTGAGTTAGTGACCTGCGCTCCCCCTATGCACGTCCTCTCCCTCCTCTTTTAGTTGCCGACCATATATACCCATGGGTTGTGTCTGACCCCTGCCAGAGTGCCTGAATCTCACCCCAGGAATTTACCTTGTTGATGTTAGGTGGTGTCTCTTGGATGTTTTAATTTGCATTTCTTTTATGGCTGCTAGCGAGGAACATTTTCTCATATGTTTATGGGCATTCGGATTTCAACCCTTGTGAAACTTCTGTTCAGGTCCTTTGACCACATCTTCAATGGGCTATTAGTTTTTTTTCTTATTGTAGGCTACAAGAGTATTGTATATTTTAGTAATAAGGCCATTGTCTGATATGTCATTGATAAAGATGTTTTCCCAGTCTGTAGGCTTGCTTATTTACTCTCTTGGTGAATCCTTTCAATGTGTGCAGGTGTTTTATTTCAGTATATTGTACTTGTCAATCTGTGCTTCCTCTGTTAGTGTCCTTTCCTATTTCTGATAGCCCATTTATTCTCTCTGTCAAAGCTCTCAGATTTGTCCCAAATTCCTCATTAATGATCCTAATAGTTTGGGATTTTATCTCCAGGACTGTGATATACCTGAGTTTATTCTTGTGCGTGGAATGAAGTAAGAGTCTTGTTTCATTTTCCTGCAGAGAGATATCCACTTTATCTAGCACCACTTGTTGAAGAGGGCATCCACTTCCCATTTGATATTTTTGGGGACACTTATGAAAAATAAGTTCTTTGCTTGCTGATGATTTTATTTCTGGATCTTCAGCTCTTTTCCCTTGGTCGGAATATCTGTCATTACACCACTGCCATGCTGTTTTGACCACTGTGGCTGTATAATAGGTGCTAAATCCTGCAAGATGGAAATCTAGAAAGTAAAGCTCAACTATGGAGGATAAACGAGATTTATGACCACAGACTTACTGAAAACAATCCTGTTACAAAGACTGCATGCATCAGAGCAATGGAGTAAAGCATAAAGTGGAGATTTAAATATATAGGGAGTTGTCTAGGAGCAAGTTCCTGTAGACTACACAGGTTGACGCTATCAACCAAAAGTGCAGAGTTTAAATAAATGAATTAAAGCAACATACACAATGCAGTAAGATGAAGACTGTGACCTCACCAAGAGTGTTTAGTCAGGAGATATTTGCCTTCTTTCTCTCATCCCTTCCAGCCACAACTGGAAAGGAGAAACGAAGGCAGGGAAGGAGGAGCTGCATTGTAGCAGACCACCTATTTCGTCCCCTCTCCATAGATCTAGCCCACCCAGGCAGGGGGGAAAGGACAGACATATTGGGCATGAGATTGAAGGTTTAAAATAAACAAGACTAATTCTTAGGAACCCAAATGAGACTCTTCAAAATACCAAAGGGACTGAACAGTCACAGAATCAAACTTAGATGTCATTAAACATTCCCACTGGCCAAAATAGAGAATGCGGTTAAAGAAGTTATTAGGATAAATAAAACTATTTTGTGTTTATCCTACATAGCATTTAAATTCCTCCATAAACTGGTTTCATGGGACTCATTATTCTTATCTTTTATGGTTGTCTTGAAAATGAAATGTAGTAATAATTGTGAGTAGTGCATAGGAGGCACTTAATAAATGTTACTAATATTTATCTTCCCTTGCTTTAAATTATATCTGACTTTTAAATTTTACCTGCCTTTATGAAAAATATATCAAATTAATTACATACAAATATATAGATATAACATCTTTTACCTAAATTTTTTTTAAAGATTATATAATTCAGTGGTTCTCAACCTATAGGTTGTCACCCCTTTAGGGGTCAAATGACCCTTTCACAATGGCCACTTGACTCATAACTGGAGCAAAATTACAGTTAGGAAGTAGTAACAAAAAAAATGTTTATGGTTGGGTAGATCACCACAACACGAGGAACTGTATTAAAGGGCCACAGCATTAGGAAGGTTGAGAACCACTCATATAGGTGCATGTGCATGTGCATACATGAAATCTGCTTCCAAATCCTTTTTGAATTGGGAAGGGTATAGTAACTGTGTGTGTGCGTGTGTGCGTGCTGAACAGAACAGCACCCCATTGCCAGCCTCTTTGCTCGTTCTAAAACATGGGACCATTATTCTCTACCTTACCATCTTTGCCCTAGAAATACATTGAGCTAAAGTTGCTTTAAAATAACACAGTGAACAGCAAAAAAGAATAAAGACAGGAGGAAGACATTCCAGACCACCAAAAATACAAGTTTCAAGTCATGAAAATAGTAATGAATGGACTTAGGAAAAAAAAGGAAATAGTAATGACCAACCTTTTGAGAAACAAGTAAGAGGAAACCTCCGTTGGATTCCCAGTCAATGCACCCATTGGTCAGTGGGAACTTACATGTTGCTGTGATGCTGGGCCACTTCCTGCTGATCTTCAAGACCAGGATAAACCAAGAACTGGTAAATTAATTCCAAAAATCTCTACATGAAATTCTATGGATTATAATTGCCTGTTTTATAGCCAGTCATGGGGATGGCAAAGGATCGAGCAACATTTTGTGCATGGGATGTCATCAGTAGGAGACTGACTTGATGGAAAGTCACAATACAGAAGACAATTGTGAAAAGCCATTTACTATTGGCGACACAATCCTGGGAACTCTGTTAGTGTAGTGAACTAAGAATTGAGCTGATCACCCCAAGGCAAGACGCTCCAAGCCTTAACCCACTATTTGGAAGAAAGTTTGGGCTTTCTGCTCCTCTACAGAGTCTCAGAAACCAATCGGGGCAGTTCTCTTCTGTTCTATACAGTCACTATGCATCTGATGGCAGTACACCTTAGTATATAATTCTAACCTAAAAAGAGGAGGGAACATTAGAATTGATTGTGATTTTGTAAGTTTTCAAAAAGCTATTTGACTATGGAACTGTACGATATGTAACTATTATATCAAGAAAACTACTCAAAAGGAAGAAAGGAAGGAAGGAAGGGAGGAAAGAAGGAAGGAAGGAAGGAAGAAACTAAACTTGACCAATGGTGACTGTGGGAGAAGCAGGAAGAATTTTTCTTTGGGGGTATTGATCTTATGCTAATGGTGGCAGAATAATTTGATAAAAGATATCAATAATGATTGTACAATACAAAGAATATAATCAATGCACTAAATAATAGATGTAGAAGTTGCTGAATTGGAGAATGTTTTGCTGTGAATATCTTTGCCACAATTTTAAAGTTTTACATGAATTATAAGAAGTATAAGGAAGAAGAAAATGTTCTAGAATTGATTGTGGTGATGATTGTACAACTCCTCTTGATAGGACTGAATTATTGAATTGTATGATATGTGGATGGAGTGCCAATAAAACTGTTAAAAATTACATGGAAGCACATTAAACTCGGTAAAGTTATGACTAAGTGCTTTTGTTGTTCTCTGAATGATTTTTAAACTGTGAATTAATGAGGGGATTTACTTTTCAGATGACCAACTTTGCATTCAACAGATCAAACATCTTACCAGCTCCCCAGTCCATGCCCAAATATCACAGTAAACTAAAAAAATATTTCAAAACAATTCCTATTAGGTAGACCAGTCAAGGAATTCAAGGTCATGGTTATAGAAATCTCTGCCACAGGAAGGAAACAGCTTGTGATGGAAAGAAAGTGCTTATTCCTTCCCTGAAGTCTTCTTGAATTTCTCTGCCTATTACCCCATTCATGATCCCAACAGTCCCCAACCTTTGTCCTTTATACGTATGCTACATGGCATATGTGACCCATTACAATGTGAAAACTCCAGGTTATGCAGGATTCTCAAGCCCTTGCTGTCATTTCAAACCTTTCTGTAAGACTCAAAGAAGAACATTGGAATGAAAATGAAAGAGTTGTATTTCAGAAGTAACTTGAGTCTACTCAAATAAATGGAAAAGTAATTGTTTGCAACATATTTATTCCAAAATATAATTATTAATGACACCTCTAAGTTAATTATATATCACTGCCATACTTTCCCACTGTCTAGCTGAGAACTGGTGTCTGAAAAAAGAAAGAAAATCACAACTTCTTTCTCAGATTTTGAAGTACCACCAATATTGACAATTTGGACAGCACAAGGTGTCCCACTGACTGAAAGAAGTTTCTATCTTGGATAGCTTATAGCTGCTTTAGTAATTAAGCTTCCCAAAACACAACTGCAGGCACTTTCTGGCATCTTTACAAGACCTCAAGGCACCTGTATAGAAAGGCTAGAAACATTGTTTGTTCTGGAAAGACGAAATCTCGGGTGATAGAACAAGCTTGGAAAGATGACGCTGTAGAAAAGCAGACTTTCTGATTGGCATATGTTTTGTCCAACCCTCAATAAAAGTATCCATTAAAATACCAAATGACACAAAAAGAGAACAGATGTTGTGAGGATAGGTTAGTCTAGCTCAACTCACACCTGTGGGTCAGTTCACTTCTCTTCCCCATGCGGAGAAATCAGACTCTTAGGAGTTGAAGATCAAAAAGACTTAACAGTTCGTTTTATCCAGCCCAGGCACCATCGTGGGAATGCTGTGGGCCTCCTCTGGAGGGTCTGGCTTTGTGAGCTTGGTGGTGAGAACAGCTTTCCCTGAGATCTAACACGTGGGCAACAGGGAAATTCTAATCTCAGAAGGAGGCAGAGGTGGGCATTGTACACACAGGAAGAACGTTTAGATGTGCAAATCTATTTTTAAGGGGCTCCAAGAAATTTTTCCATGTGTACTGTTAGAGAGGGGGAAATGCTATTTAAACAAAAACTGACTGCAGCTGTGTCTACTTTCTCAGCCAATGACATAATTCATCACTGAGGTCAATAGTGCTTTTGTTTCAGCCAATATGTGGACGAACTGACCTCCCTCCCCCATGAAGAAAAATGATGACCCCTGGGCAAAGTAAGAATGAGTTAGTGCAACACCAAAAATATATACATACCAACATTTTTTAAAAAACTGAGTTTCTTCAAATGAAAGGATATACTATTTTGTGTTTCCTTGAGAACCTTGGGAAAGAGGATTTCAGGAGGATGGGAAAAGTTAAGAGGCAGATAGATACAGGGAAAATCTAAAGTAATGATTCCCAGACTTGGCGGAACACTAGTATTAACTGAAAAACCCCAACAGGATGAAACTTGGGCATTTTTAGGTTTCTGGAGAGGGTAGTACTTCAGTTCTTTCGTATGCTAAAAGAAATCACCCTGAAGCACATTTTGTAATCCAAGTGGGTTTTTATGAAGTACAGGGCGAGTTTCAGATTTACAGTCTCAAAAGGGTTCAAACAGAGCCTGAACAACCATGCGAAAAAGAGCACCCACACATGTAGAACTGGGAATGAGTGGGTTGGGAGATTCTGGTGCCTGGAAACCAAAGAACCCTAGAGGCTAAGAGCATGTAGGCCCAGAGGCTGTGGTATCCAAGTCAGCCTGGAGCTGGCACAAGTGCACACCTGAGGGGGAACAGAGACCCGCCTTCTCCCTGACTTTATTCTAGCCCGCCCCCTGGTTGGGGAAAAGTGTGGTTGAAAGTATTGGTTGACCCCATTGACTGGGTTAAGCCCACCTGGGCCTAGATTGGCTGTGCAGGTGTACCCCCCACCTGGCTCAGGGGATTAAGTATGAGCATGCTCAGTTTGGGGTCTTCACAGGCATCTAGAATTTGCTTGATTTCTTTCCAGCATCATCTTTGGGCCCTTTTCAGCCATGGGAGGGACAGCCCCCAGTCCCTAAACTCGCTATCAAACAGTTCCTTAAACAAAATCAGAAATTGAAAACTAATAACTAATTCAACACTAATGACTAGATAGCAGATGAGTCGTCAGATGACATCATGGATATCATACTTGAAAAAAAAAAAGCTAAAAGTCATTAAATAAAAACAGAAAATTGGGCTGAACCCTGGTAGCGTAAGTGGTTGAGTGGGGAACTGCAGCCCGCGGGCTTGGCGGTTCAAATGCAGTGGTGGCTGGGTAGCGCCCACAACCACCAAAGGCAGTGATGCCCACAAAAAAAAAAAAAAAGAAAGAAAAGAAAGAAAGACAAAGAAAAAAAAGTAGCAAAAAAAAATAAAACCAGAAAATAAAAAGAAAAGACCAAGATAGATTTCAGAAGATCATCTGAAATTTGCTCTGGAACATAGAATGACCAAAGCAAATAGAAGACATGATTAAGAAAAGGAGGCGGTCAAATGATTTTGAAGACAGTTTGAGATGATTGTATTGTAGTTATATGAAATATGGAAGTAGAAAACCCAAAGAGGAGAAATCACACACCATTTCTAAGCTGAAAGAACTGAAGAAAAATTCTAGCTCTGAGTTGTCATAGTGAAGGATTGCAGTGACCAAAACATCTGGCTGCTAAGTAAAATGCCTATTACTAAAACTCATCGGCTGTACTGAGTGAGAGAGATGATAATATACTCTGATTCCATCAAGATTCCCAGCATGTATAAGTGCTGTTCTGTAGAATGGCATTGATATGAGTTGGATTCATTTTAAATGACTTCATTATATTGACATATTATTAAATAATGCAGGAAGCGTAAAAAATAGGAAGGAAAACAAAAAGTCATTGCGCCAAAAAAGACTTGTTTCAGTCATTTCAGAAGGGAGCATAAGATCAAGAACTGGTGGTATTAAAGGAAGAAGTACAGTTCAAGCTGTACTGAGTGAAAAGATAGTGGCAAAAATAAGGATCCAGGAATTTACAGAATGCTATCTGAAATGTTTCAATAAACATATGTAGCACAGGAGATGCTCACTTATCTAGGCTCCACTTGTCCAATCGGAAGAAAGGTACATAGCCAGCTGACTAAAGAGATCCGTATTTGCACTCATTCCATAGACACGAGTTAACAATGCAGAAATTATCAACTAATATCATTCCTATCACACACATAAAAAATTTTTCTGAAGACAACTAAATAAGGTTAAAGCAATAAAAAAAACAAGGAATTGTCAGAAATTCAAGCTGGATTCATAATATCATCTGGATTAAAGGATATCATCAATGATATCGAATGGATTTGGGTTGAGAGCAATACCAGAAATATATTGACCTGTGTTTCATTGACTATGTACATGCAAAGGCATTTTATTCCGTGAATCATGATAAATTAAGAATAACATTCTAAGATAATTCCTGAACGTGTGCTTTTGTGGAACCTATGCATAGATGAATAAGCAGTTGTTCAGACATAAGAAAGCAATCTCGTATGACTGAGAATCAGTGAAGCTGTGCATCCCTTCACCACCTTCATTAATTTCTATGCTGAACAAATAATCTGAGGAGATATACCACAGGAGAGGGCATGAAGCACCAGGAATGGAAAAAAAGTAGCACACCTCCAGCATGCCGATGACACAGCCTTGCTTGCTGAAAGGGAAGAGGCCTTGTAGTATACACTAATGAAGATCAAAGATGAAAGTGTTTAATAGATAAAACACAACAGTATAAAGAAAATTTTTTAAAATTTAGAACTGGTTCAATAAAGAATGCAATGACAAGTAGATAAAGATTGAAGTTATCCAGGATTTCATTTTTCTTGGATTCATGATCACAGGTCATAGCAGCAGCAATCAAGAAGTCAAAGGATGTGTTGCTTTAGACACATCTCTTGCAAGAATTGTCTGTTAAGTTTTGAAAGCAAGATGTCATTTTGATGGTGACACTGCATGCCATGGAATTTTCAGTTGCCTCATAGACATGCATAAGCTGGGCAGTAAAAAAGAAAGTCTGAAGAAGTGATGCCTTGCAATTATGGTATTGAAGAAAAATATTAAATTTACTAAATATAAAGAGCATTAGGAACTGAACCCCAGTGGTGTAAGTGGTTGAGTGCAGGACTGCGGTCCATGGGCTTGGTGGTTCAAATCCAGCAGCAGTTCTCAAGAGCAAGGCTGGGTAGCTCCCATGACCACCAGAGAGCAGTGATGCCTGAAGAAGAAGAAGAAGAAGAAGAAGAAGAAGAAGAAGAAGAAGAAGGTTAGATGGACTTGTAGAAGAACCAGCAAATCAGTCTTGGGATACGCACAGTCAGAATGCTCTTAAGAATGGAGGCCACCATGGCACACATGAGCCCTCTGTAAGCTGAAATCTGCTCAGGAGTGACGATTTGCTTTGAGCACTATTCACAGGAATGCATCTGAAAGCCAGAATGTCATATATTGAGTTGTTTTTCTCTGAAATCACTAAAATTTTCTCTTGTAACATCCATTAGATCAACTAATGAATAGCTGGCTATATCAGATATAATAAATGAGATAAAGGTGACAATCTCCAACAGACACAGTACTCAACAGGTGCAGGTATGAATATACTTTTGTAAAAAAAGCAAACTCCAACTCAGAGGACCGTATAGGACAGTGTAGCACTGTCCTCCGAATTGCCAATACTATAAATCTTTATGGGGAATACAGAACCTCCTCTTTCTCCAAGGAGCAGCAGAAGGTTTCAAATCACCAAGCTTGCAGTGAGCAGCCCAACTCAAAATGTACTTCCCCATCAGAGGTTTGTTAACAAGTAAGAACTCCTGGATTTACCAATAAGCACTGTCAAGTTAACGAAGTAATGCTTTGTTGTTCTATCTCGCTCTACTTTTATATAAACATTGATTGCCTGTGATTTTATATGATTTATATTGTATACAATTTTATATACTTTATCTGTTTTTTCTTCCCAAACTGTAATAATTACAAATGTCCTGAAAATTGGAATGATCAATGCACATTAAGAAGACTATGCATGATCCTCCTCTCACCGATGATCTTTCTCTCTCAGCAGGGCTCTCCGTTCTTTCCTCACTCTCTGCCATCACCTACAATGTGGCCATGCTACACTGAATGCACGGGTAGAAAGGGAGCTCTGTTTGCTTATAAACAAAACCGTGCTATCTTTTTAATGTAACTTGCTTTACCCTCAACAATATTACTTCTGGTCAATAAGTACATGCTCAACATTTCATTTCAGAAGTTGCATCAAATTCTCATAATTCATTCAACCATTCACTTATTGGCATTCAAGTTGACTCTTAATTTCTTCATTGCTTTTACAAACTGTTTATTACATTTTGATTCTTGGTTTGTTTTTGTTTTTTTGCAAATACAATTGCTCAAAAATACCCATGTATATTTTAGCACAATCATTTCAAATGAGATATTTCAATTTGGGGTACAAATGTGGTAGAATTTTATATTTTTAATAATTTCTTTCTATCAAATTAAATCTACTAAATCTTTCTTTCAATTAAGATTGAAGCTCAAAACTTTTGGTACATTTATTTGTGATGACAGGCTCATGTGACTTCCTAAGATTTAATCTCATCTATTTTAAAATTAAGTTTACACTTGAATCCAAACTCTGCTTCTTCCTCTACTCCCAAGCCCATGGCAGAGAAAATTTGTGTCTTCACTCACATTCCCAGAACTGTGAAAGTGGTATTCCTTAGTCTTTTGTAACTCAACTAGATCGTAATCTCTAAACAGCAGTTACCCAGCCCTTTAGATCAGTTTTGTGAATATCCTTAAATACTATCTCTCTTATTTCTGTGGACTGAACTCACATAGGTGGGTGATTGCTGGGTCAAAGGGATTATATTTTTAATAGCTATTACTAGATTACTTTCCACATTGTCAAACCAATATATTATCTGAACAACAGTACACATATTCGAGAGCACTGTTCCCTATGTCTTGACTGCTAATAGCTCTTTATAAATTTTCACTTAGATCATATATGTTGATAGTGCACAGATACACACCACACTAAAAAGAATTTAAGTTTTCACCTTTGTTTCTTTATCACCTTGAAAAAAAATTGAGATATTGAACACATGGACATGAGTCATTGAACAAATATTTAAGAAGGCTTAGGTGGCTGGATTTATACAGTGAACAGAGAAAATGGCATGGCTTTCCTTTTTCACCCTCAAAAACTCTGGGGATCATCATGATGGTCCCCATTGCAAGCAAGGACTGCATAGCCAAGGCCATGATCACTGAGGATGAGCAAGCAAACCATAAGAAACAGATGGTTTCTGAAGACTGTTTACTATAACAAATAGTGAGTCAAGGTGATGAATTTGTTCTCACAGTAATGCAAGGAGTTGTGGTTTGCTTTGGTACAAAAGATAGGTGCTATTTATCAGATCTCCACACTGAATTTGTAAAGGGCAGAGATAATAATGGGACATTACTCAGATATTTTAAACACCAATTTTCAGATTCCCTTCAGATCTGATTGTACATGAAATGAAACTTAAATGTGCTCCAATTCTTCCCAGCTTTTGTTGCTCTTTTTGGATAATGATATTGGCTTTCTCTGCTTAGATGTTTGTGTGTGTGTGTGTGTGTGTGTGTGTGTGTGTGTGTGGCATCACTGCCCTGGTGGGAGTAGGAAGCCGAGCCTTACTCCTGGAGAGCTGCTGCTGGATTTGAACCGTCAACCCTGTGGGCCGCAGTCCCACACACAACCACTATGCCACCAGAGCTCAGCCAGATGTTCTTAAAATAATTAATTAATCAATTAATATTTTATATACAAATATAAACTACATAGCAGGTTTGCTATTCCAAGGGGATGCAAACTGTGATTAATTTCAATATTCTTTGAGTTTGGGAAAACAAAAAGAAACAATAGTTTTTAAACTGTTGAATACACAGATGATGGACTGAATTTTAAAACACCACTTATTATACAATTAAAAATGTTTTTTAAAAATGTTCATTCTATGAAACAAAGACATTTGTTAAGGTCTAAATACAGACATGTACACATGTAAATATATTCATATATGATGATGGGGAAATACATCTATGTACATATATTTATAGGTTTAGTATTAAGGTAGCAGATGGACCTTGGACCTCCACACAAGTACTTCCTCAATGCAAGAACACTTTGTTCTATTAAACTGTCATTCCATGATGCTCACCTTTCTAACACAATCACTGAAGAGACAGCAAGTGCATAAACAAATGTGGTGAAGAAAGATGATGGTGCCCGGCTATCAAAATATATAGTATCTGGGGTCTTAAAGGCTTAAACACACACAAGCAGTGATATAGCTCAGAAACAACAAAGCCCACATGGAAGAATTCACCAGCATGTGTGATCATGCGTTGTTGGTGGGATCAGGTATCAGGCAGCAAAGAACAAAAAATTACATCATTGTGAATTAGGGGGGCTATAGAGTGGAGCCCCAAAGCCCCCCTGTAGGTAACTGGACATCCACTTACAGAAGGGTCGCAGGGTGGAGACGAGCCAGTCAAAGTGCAGTGTAGCAACGATGAAACACACAACTTTGCTCTAGCTCTTTAATGCTTCTTTTTCATCTTCTCACCCTCGTGATTCCAGTTCTATCTTACAAATCCAGCTACAGGATGTACACTGGTACAAATAGGATAGGAGCTGGAAACATAGGGAGTCCAGAACAGATGAACCCCTCAGGACCAGTGGTGAGAGTGGAAATACCATGAAGGAAATACCAGGGGTAACCAATCACAAGTATATACATATAACCTCCTTGCTGGGGGGTAGACAACAGAAAAGTAGTGAAGGGAAAAGTTGGGCAGTGTAAGATATGACAGAATAATAATAATTTATAAAGTTTCAAGGGTTCATGAGGGAGGGGGGAAGGGACTGAGAAAATGAGGAGCTGATACGGCTCAAGTAGAAAGCAAATGTTTTAAGAATTATGATGGCAAGAAATATACAAATGTTCTTGCCACAAAGAATTGTATGGATTGTGATGAGTTGTCTGAGTCCAAGTATGGCTAGAACAGGGGATATACACTGGAGTCGGAAACATGAGTTTCCCTAGTCCCTCAGGACTAGTGATGGGAGTGGTGATACTGCGAGGGTGGAAGAATGGTAGAGTAGAAAGGGGGAACCAATTTCAGGTTCTCTGAGGCATGGCCAACAGGGAAGTGAGTGAAGGCACACATTGGACAGTGTACAATATGAAAGTCAATAGCAATTTGTAAATTATTAGAGGTTCTTGTGGGGGAAGGAAAATATGGGGAGCTGGAACTGGGGGTCTAGGTGGAGGGAGGATGTTTTGAGAGTGATGATAGTAACAAGTGTGCAAATGAGGCCTGCATACAATTGATGTATGTATGGATCGTGAGGGGAGGTGTATGAGTACCCAATAAAATGATCCATTAAAAGGGGGGGGGGGGTAAGAGGAGCTTATACCAAGAGCTCAAGTGGAAAATGTTTGAAAATGAATGTGACAACATGTGTGCAAATGTGCTTGATACAGATGATGTATTGAATGTTATAATAGCTGTAAGAGTCCCCAATAAAATTATTAAAAAATAGTTGTCTGAGTCTGCAACAAAATGATTTTTTTAATTACAACCAGCGAGCTGATACCAAGGGCTCAAGTAAAAAGCAAATGTTTTGAGAATGATGATGACAACAAATATACAAATGTTCTTGACACAAAGGATGGATGTATGGATTGTAATAAGAGCTGTATGAGTCCCAATAAAATGATTTTTTAGGGACAGATTCTGGAGACCACAGGTTCCTAGGGAGCAGGTATTGAGCATCAAAGAACAAGAATCACATCATTACGAATGAGGGGGAGAGCACGGTGAGGAACTAAGGCCCACTGGTGGGTAATTGGTCAGCCCTCTACAGGGGAGTCATGGGGAGGAGACAGACCAGTCAAGATGCAGCTGGGCAGTGATGTTGCATACAACTTTCCTCTAGTACCTGAAGCCTTCCTTCCCCCAACTATCATGGTCCCAACTCTACCTTACAAATCCAGATGGACTGGAGAAGGTTCGCTAGTAGAGAGAGGAGCTGGAGATACGGGGAAACCAAGACAATGAGCCCCTTTGGGCCAGTGGCAAGATTTGAGCTGCTGGATGGGTGGAGAGAAGGTGGGGTAGAGAGACGGAACCAACTGCAAGGATATACACATAAGCTCCTATTTGAAGGACGGGCATCAAAGGAGTGGTTTGGGAGAGAGGTTGGACAGTGTAAGGTATGACAGAACACTAATAATGTATAAAGTATTGAGGTTGGTGGGGAAGGGAGAACAGGGGAAGAGGGAACAGAGAAGAGGGAAGGGGGAACAGGGGAACAGATGGAAAAGCCGGTATCCAGGGCAAAGGCAGATGCTTGGAGAATGATAACAGCAGTGAAGATGTGAAGGTGCTTGGCACAGTGTTTATTTATGTGCTGGGAAAAATTATGTACTGGCCCCCAATAAAATTATTTTTAATTAAAAAATGATTTTTTACAAAAGGAAGTGTTTATCGAGGGATGACTGCATAAAGAATGCATAGTACACAGACACAATGAACTGTAATATAAAAGAGTCTAGTACTTTTTTTTTAAATCAGGGAAAGGGTTACATAGATAAGAACCTTTTTTTAGTCTTTCATGGTCACAATAGGGGTACAAGAGAAAAATCACTGACTAGATATTGCTCATTAGTTGTCATTAAGACAACTCTGAAATCGTATAACCCTATTCACAATAGAACTAAACACTTTCTCCTTCAAACCATCCTCAAAATCATTTTCATGTTTGAGTTCATGGTTGTAGCCCTGTTGTCAATCTCTGCTTGAGGGGCTGCCTCCTTTGGACTGGTCAAGTATATGATGTCATTTTCCATGAACTAGTCTCTCCTAATAATGTCTTTCAAGGACAAGAGACCGCATCTTGCCATCCTTACTTCTAAGGAACATTTTAGCTGTACTTAATTGAAAACAGATTTTTTTTTTCCTTCTGGAAGTCTAGGATACTTCCAGCATTGTTCAACAATACCATGATTGAAAGGTATTGGTTTTTCTCGGGCATTTTAGCAGACCTAACAACAAGTTTGTAGTATTAATAGGAGTGCAGCCATTACTTTGCTGTTCTTTTATCTGAGGAAAGGTGATTCGCAGAGGTTAGAATTATGTGTGTGCTATTTCTACTTCTATAAAGAATTACAATGCTGGAAGCCCACGGGGCAATTCTACGTTGTCCTAAAGATCACTATGAATGAAAATTTACTTGATAGCAATGAGTGAGTGGCTGTAGGTGATTTAAGAGCTGTACATCAGTTTTCTCTGATGCATGAAAAATGAGGTGAAGTCTAAGGATGGTTCCAAGTGAAACTTTTCAGAGAACCTGCTCTCAAACCTCAGGTTTTCCTTCAGTACACTCACATGCTCACTTAGGGCCCTCTCCTGATGCTACTCCGTGGAAACGGCTTGCTCCCTCCTGAATGTTGTGACATGGATCTTAAAAACAAAGCTTTGAAGGCACTAATTGACTTTCTGGTGAGAATAACCTTCACCTATATGCTGTTGTCATTATTGCTAGCTGCTCTGGAGGAAGCCCCTGGGTCTGGGCAATCTCATGCCCAATGGAATGAAAATAATGCATAAGCCTGCACCATCCTCAGGAATGACTAAGTTTTAGAAGTAGCTCACTCAAATTTTTCCCCTATCTCATCTGAGTCTGGAAGCTCTGCTGGCACCTGAACCATGAAAGCCTCCAGTGACAAATGGGTGGGAATCGCTCATGAGGAGCATCAACTGGATATGAAACCCTAGTCACTCACATAGAAGGCAAGAATCCTACCCCTGAACTATGAAGGCTCTGATTTCACCTGCATAGAAATTCACTTTTACAGAATATAGCTACAGAACACTTAACCTGTGTGCCTAGATTTTACATACCAGCTTGCTCCATCTTTAAGCTAAATGAATTATTTTCAAGTTCTTAAGATAGAAATGATATTTTCTCAATCAATTCTGAGAGGATTTTAATCCCTGTCTTTAGTCTAATTGATGCTTTCATGGACACCTGGCACCTGATATGATTATGCCTTTTCCCGGAATCACTGGCATGTTATCTAGTTTCAAAACACATATTTTCTCTTGTAACAAACCAAGAAAAATCTTCCTGAAAACTATGCCAAGTAAGCCATACAGTACACAATATCTAAAGAGCTTCTGACATTTAAAATCAATGGAATTAGGTCAAGCAAAAGACACTGAGATGCACTTAAAAATCCACCATGTCTTTGCAAGAAATTAGAGTCCACTTCAAAGAGAGTTGCTTAGGAACTAACTATCCTTCTCCTCTGGAGAGTTTCAAGTATGTTCCTATCAGAAATCAATGTAACCCATCCTCTATATAAGGAACGGTGATTTATTGATGTGTTCAAAGTCAAAATTGGGAAATATGCTACAAGAAATGTAAAGGATTTTTTATAATATGAATCAATATAAAATTAGTCATGAGTGTTTAGATGCTATACTATAAATCATCACTGTAAATTAAAACAAACACTGAAAAATTTGATTAAAAATAATAGAGACCTTATAGGTATAATAATTTATATATTTTGTATATCTATATATTTTATATAGATATACTTTGATTGGACAAAATGTGCAGAATATATGTTAATAACCTAAAAGCTAAAATTATGGTTTTTATTGAGTTATAATTAATATATCGGCTGAGTCCTGGTGGCATAATGGTTGTCTGTGGGACTGCGGCCCACAGGGCTGACAATTCAAATCCAGCAGCACCTCTCCAGAAGCAATGCTGGGCTTCCTACTCCCACCAGGGCAGTGATGCCACAAAAAAAATTAATATATCATGCAACCCAAAGTTTCAATGATACCAAAAGAGGCTGGGAAATCATCATCAAAATCAACTTGGAAATTTTTATTTCCTTCTTTTATAGACTGATGTTGATTTCTCAGTTCTTCCTCTCCCCTCCTGCCCCCAGGTAATCATCAATCCCAATATTATTTTAATATTTCCTTCAATACCAGGTTCTCTATAGAGATAATGAGGATGGAAAGACAGAGACCTCAAGCAAGGATTCAGCAGCAATGACCAAACTCAACTAATGAAGCGCTCAGGCTAATAAAAAACAGAGACTATTACAACTTTAGAAGTAAGTCACCTTAGGTTTAAATACATTACATGTGATACAGTATAGATAAATAATATAAACCTATAGAATAGTTATAAATATTCTCATTTATCAATTTATGAAATATATAAATCATTATAACTCATCAGTTGTTCATTGCTGTCAAGTCTAGTGGATTTTCACGACTGTAATCTTAGCAGAAGAAGATGACTAGGACTTTCATCCATGGTGAGTTAGTCCGGATAGACTAGAGGAACAAATTTCATAGACACACATATAGATATAAGGAAAGGGTTTATATACAAAAGAAATGTGACACTAAGAAGGCATCCCAATCCAGTCCAGTGCAAAGTCACAAGTCCAATATTAACCCATATGCCCGAACTCAGTCTATAAAGTCTGCTTCCGACACAGGTCAGTGGGTGCAGAATTCTGGCGCTGGCAGGCGTCTCCCCAAGGCTTCTCGATTCCAGGCATTAGGTCCATCAATAGCAGGCCGCTCCAGCTTCAGAGGTCTGTCTTCATCAGGGCAAAGCCGAGCGGTCTCTCCACTGGCTCCTCCAGCTTCTCGGAGGCTGCATCTTGTGTTGCTTGTGGTTAATCATCTTTGAAACTAACTCCCAACAACTGGGGAAGATAGCGTCTCATCTTCACGAGGGAAATACTGCGAGATTTCCCAGGAGTCTCAGGTGAAAGCCATGCCCACACAGAGGCCTCATCAGCTACTCAATGGCTTTCTCCTGATTAATAGACCAGACTCCACCCCTACATTTCAATTATAAAATTAACATAAGCACATGACTGCCACACATGGTAACACTAGTTGGATTTGAACCACCAACCTCTGATTATGAGTTGAATAAAAACCATTTGAACCATCAAAGTTCTATTATAAAAATCAAGACATTAATAAAAATGTGATGAATCTCCAAATTTTAAAACACTAATCACCTTTTCTAACAAAATTAAATTAGCTATAAAAATTAATAACCACCACATGTCTGTCAGTTTGTCCTATGGTTGCTTGTGTGTTGCTGTGATGCTGGAAGCTATGTCACCAGTATTTCAAGTGCCAACCAGGTCAATCAAATTGAAAAAACTTCAGTGAAACTTCCAGATGTCAGACAAACTATAAAAAAGAAATAAGCTATCTACTTCTGAGTAATTAGCCACTCAAAAATCTATTGAACATAATCAAAATATTGTCAGATACTGAAATCCTATGAAAAGAAGTAGTACATTGTCACAGATAGTGCCAAGCAATGAACCCCTCATGGAAAGCACTCAAAATATACCTGACAAAAACCTGCCTTTTCAAAATAGAGTCAGCAATAATGTGGATAGGCCCTACAGGAATAAAACATTTGTGATTTTCACTGTTGGGGAATGAAGAAACAGCAGCAAAATCTACTAATAGTAATAACTTAGAGTATAAAAAATATGAACCTGGGAAATCGGAAGTCATCAAAAATGGAATGGAACAAATAAAAATACATATTATAGGCATTGATGAGCTGAATTGAGCTGTATTGACCATTTTGAATCAGAACATTATATGGTAAACTATTCAGGGGATGAAAGAATCGATAAGAATGAAGTTACATTAATTGCCAAAAAAGACATCTGAAGATCTATCCTGAAGTTCAATGCTGTCTTTGACAGGATTATGTCTATGTATGAAAAAGGAAATTCAATCAATACTATTAATATTCAAATTTATGCATTCATCACCAAAGCCAGTGAAGAAGTTGATGAATTCAACCAATTGCTCACACAGGCAATCAAGATGAATTGATAATTGTTGGCAATTAGAATGCAAAAGTTGGAAACAAAGAGAAAGGAAGAGTGGTTGGTAAGTAGGGCTTTGATGATAAAAATAAAGCTAGATATTGAATAACAGATTATTGTCAGACCAATGACTTCATCAAAAATACTCTTTTCTAACAACTCATGGATTTCTCCAGATGGAATACACAAAAATCAAATTGACTATTCCTGTGGGAAGAGACAGTGGAGAAGCTCAATATTAGGAGCTAAAACCAGGCCAGGTACTGATGTCAAAGGAATCTTGGCTGAATATCAAGAAAATGTTTGCTTGTGTTTTATTGACCATTTGACCATGTGGATCATAACAAACTATGAATGGCTTTGAGAAAATAAGAATCACAGAACACTTCGTTATGCTCATGAGGAACTTTCACATGATGCAAAGAGAGTGGTGAGAAAATAGCAAGGGAATACTGCATGGTTTAAAATCCAGAAAGTTGTTCATCAGTGTTCCATCTTCTCACCATACTTATTCAATCTGTATACTGAGCAAATACTTAGAGTAGCTGGGCTAAATAAACAAGAATTCAGCATCAAGATTGGAGGGAGGCACAACTTGTGATATGCAGATGACACTACCTTGCTTGATATAAGTAAGGAGGACTTGAATCATTGCTTATGGATATCATTGCTTATGAATATCAAGGATGCCTAAATGTAAAACAAAACAAAATCCTCACAAGTAGACCAGTAGATAGCATTATGAAGACAGATGGAAGGTTGAAATAGTCGGAGTTCCTCTTTCTTCAATTCACAAAGTTCATGAAAGTATTACTCAAGAGATCAAAGGTTATAATTTACTGAGTAAATTTGCTGCGCCCGATATCCTTTAAAGTGTTGAAAAGCAAGGATACCACTTCGAGGGATAGCATACCTGACCCAAGCCATCTTATTTTCCATTGTCTCATAGAAATGTGAAAGTTGTACATTTAATAATAAAGACCAAAGGATAGTAGAAGCATTTGAATTATTGTGCTGGCAAAGAATATTGCAAGTGTGATGAACTTCCAAAGAACAAATAAATGTGTTGGGAAAAGAACAACCTGAATGCTTCTTAGAGGCAAGGATGGGGAGACTTTATCTGACATCCTTTGGACATATTCTGAGGAGAGTCCAGTCTCTAAAGAAGGACATCTTGCTTGGTAGAGTAACAGAGGAGCAGAAAACAGAAAGATTTTTGACAAGTCACATTGACACTATGGCTGCATCAAACATCAGAACAATTGCAAGAATGGCTCAGGACCAGGCAGTGTTTGTTTTGTGGTCCATGGGGATTGCTAAGGGTCAGAATGAACATGATGGCACCTAACAACAACAAATACTAATAAAACGATTACCTGTATATGCTACACTAATGAAAGATTAAAATCCTAAATAACTATTGGAAAAGGGAGGATAAAAAATATAATTACACACAGCTTCTCTAAACAATAGAAGTTACATTTATTAAAATGTACAGTTAAACAAAGGGGGTACCAAACATAACAGAATTTTTTTCCAAAACATGTATTTATTTTCTTTTACAAAACAATTTTATCACCTTAAAAGTACTCTCCATTATACTTACTACATTTTGTCAAATATGAAATTCTATTCTTGGAAACATTTTTCAAGTTCATTTGTTTGGATGGCTGACAGTGCTTCCCTCACTTTTGTTCTTCACCTCCTCAGCATTGTCAAATTGCTGTCATTTCATGTTTTTCTTCAGTTATGGAAGCAAAAAGAAATCGCATGGAGCAAGGTCGAGTGAGTAAGGGGCATGGGACAAAAGAGGAATGCTGGGGTTTTTTTTGGGGGGGGGGCAGTTTGGTCAAAAATTGGAGAACTGAGATGGCTGTGTGAGCAGGTACATTGTCATGGTGGCAAAACCAGTTCCTCATCAGACACAAATCAGGCCTTTTTTGTCATACACTATTATGGTATCATTTCAAAACCTCTAAATAGAAAGCTTGATTAATGTCTGACCTAGCAGAACAAGCAACAAATGCGGGAAAATTATTCAGAAGTTGAAGGACATCCAGTATGAGGTTTGTCATCAATCAACATTTCAACTTTTTAAAAATGATAAAACAACTCATACACTTGAGTTTTTTCCCATAGCACTGTCCTTATAAACTGTGTTCAACATCACAACAGTTTTTGCTGTATTTTTTCCTAAGCAGGAGACAAAATTTTACAACTGCCTGCTGTTCTCTTAAATTGGCCATTGCAAAAAATAAGGATGGAGTGAAATTGCTTTTATGAAAAAGTTCACTGTGACCAGAGAGAATTTTCCCATGCACTTGGTGCATCAAAGCAAGTTGCTTGATGCTCACCTAGCAGGGAAACGCGTAATATGAAAGCTTCAATCAACCCAGCTAAATCCTAACTTTTCTTTCTGTCTTTCTTTTTTAGTCTTGCCATACAATCAATATTCTTCAAAGGCAAACTCAAAACATTAGATGGTTTCATAATTGTCAAATTATGTAGTCAAAAATCTTAAGAAAATAATTTTAACTATACTAGAAAAGGAAATAAAATTGATTGTAGTAGAAATTGTACAATTATACTTGACATGATTGAAATATGAAATGATATAGATATTAAATCCCAATTAATAATAAAATGAATGCAAAAACTAAAATAATGACAAAAGATGAAAAGGCATATTCAAACTAAAACCAAGTTTGCTACATCAAATACACATCACATCAAATACAACCCTATAGCCCTGATGGCCACAGGATGAGTGTTGGACAACTGACAAAGACTCATGATTTGAGTACAGAAGAAAGATGGCACAGTCTTCACTAAAGATTTACAGTTTCAGAAATTCTAAGGAGAAGTTCCACTCTGCACCACAGGATTGCTATGTAAAAATATAGTTGAATTATTGGAATTAATCCAGTAATTCCTATAAAATCTGAAGAAAAAAATTAGAAAAATACTTTATTCAAAATAAATTAATTAAAATTTATGAAATATTTCTATAACTCATATAATCTCTTATTTTCCTCTTTGCTCCTTTTATTTACTTTCTTCTTCATTGATTTTCTTCCAGTTTTTATGTTTTCCTTTGATATCTAGCAAGCTCTTTTGCTAGTTATTAATAGGCAAAATGATTATCTTAAGGTTACACATAAATGTCATAATTTTAAAGTCTTATTGAAGTTATTTATGTTTTCATTCATTCATTTGACAGCTAATCTTTTAGTAGTATGCCCAAACACTGTCTAGGTGCTAAGAATAGAAAAGTGAACAACAACAACAACAACAAAAATGTCATTTTCAAAAGATACCACTAAGTCAATATATGATAAAATGTTAAGGAATAAGCCAACAATTTTTGAGACCCATTTATCATTTGGGAGTCAGAATATGAGGAGATTTCACTTCCTATATTATATTGTTTATAAAGATTACATCTGATAATAAACATGTATCTGGTTTGTAAAAAGAAAAATGACTCAAGATTTGTCAAGAGACCTGGGTGAATCAAAGAAACCCAATTCATTGCATCAACACCAGTCAATTCCAACACACCTTGGCATACAGAGTTGAACTGCTCCCTGGGTTCTCTGATGTTGGAAATCTTTATAGGAGCAGACCATGCAGGTCATGAGTTCTAGATGATTACCTCAGAGCTGGCAATCCAATAATGTGACCCTCCTCACCACCACCAAGCCTCCTCAAAGACTTGTAGATAGAGTGCTGCATCATTTTATTTGTGCCTGAAAAGGATTAAGAATCACATTGCTTTTCCTTTTACATTTTTACTGATCTACTTTGTAATTAGCAGTGTAGTTCCTAAAATCACCAAAATACTGTGGAGTCAGCAATTTTGAATTGAAAAGTTTTGTCACAAGTATTTGAAGGCAGCTATCACTGGATCTTCTCTGCTTTCACCCCTCAAAAAACAAACTCATCTGTCATTGAGTTGATACATTTTCACAGAAATTCCATGCATGCAAGAGAAGCTCTGTTCTCCAGAGGTTTTCCATCTGACTTTTGGGGGTCTGTTGCCAGACCTTTCTTTCAAGATTCCTTTGGATTGGTTTGCATTTCTCACTTTTTGGTTAGCAGAGGAGCACATTAACCACACAAAGCCAGCTTTCACCAAAACCAAATTCCAAACCCATTGCCACTGATTCACAGTGACCTCAAGGCCAAGGGAGGGGAGAGCTGCCCCAGTGGGTTTCGAAGACCGGAGTTCTTTACCTCTCCGGCTGATGGCTTCAAATTGCTGATGACTGCACGGCCACACTGCCACCGGAGCTCCCAGCTGTACCCCAGCAACCGCTTCATTCTCTCCCTAGCGCATTCACTTTATGGCTTCCGTACGTCAGCCCATGGAGTAGATCCCGAATCATTTGGTTCACCTACTCTGAAGTGTCTTTGTTTAAACAATGAATTTCTTTTGGTTTTATTTTGTTTTCTTTTGTTTTGTCTTGGGTGGGGCTATCACTGCCTCTGGTGGTTGTGGGAGCTACCCAGTGCTGCTTCTGAGAGTCAACGCTGGATTTGAACCGCCAAGCTGCGGGCCACAGTCCCGCACTCAACCACTTACGCCAACCGTGCTCAGCCCCAACAATGAATTTCTTAAAGGAAGTTTTCTGAAATACAAGAAAATACTCTCAAGAAGTTATGATAGACACACATCGTAGTAAAGTGATTGCCTTGAACACTTTGCACAAACTGTTGTCCAGTGTTTTGATAGTAGGTATGCAACTTTCTTGGTCTCACCATGTCTGCTCTCTCACCAAATGAAGAATCCTAAGTAAAAACTTGCTGATTAATCAAATAAAATGGTAAAACTCAGCTAAAATGAGTTTTGAAGAAGTCCTCCTTCAGATCTGCCCTCAGAAAGCAGTCCCCACAGAAACTGGAATGACTTTAATCCCATGGGATTCTCGTCTTTGTCCTTTCACCCAGACAGCAGATTTCCATTCTCCCTGCACAGAATTAGCTGTCAGGGAACAATCCTTGGCAAACCAGGGCAGTCAACCTCACGGCTTCTCTCACTTCCACATTTATGTCTGTGAGCAACCGGTCTGATTATGATGCAAATTCATAACTTTTAGCCTTTAATTTTGGTTTATAATCACTGGAAATTGGAGGAAAAGTGCCTTTTCGGTTTCTTTCTGCACTCGGAAACGCAGCTTAGGGTGGAAATGAAGCAAGCCGGACTCTGATGAACTTAGCAGAATGCCAAAGTGCAAGAACAAGGCGAAAGAGAAATGGGAATGTGTGCACAATGATAAATGGACGCTGTGTCAAATGAAATAGATTTTGAAATAACTGTGAAAAGGAGAAGATGTCTGAACAGAAAGAGCCTGCCACTGACAAAAGATGAATAAATGGGGCAGTTCAAAGAAGGAATTTTCCAGCTGTGGCTTGCAGGACTCTTCAAAAGCTGTTCCATATGAGATAGCAGGGAAATATTTTAATAAAGAACCGAAACAAACAACTGTGTATAGTGGTGGCAAAGCAGAGGTTTGGAGAGCGCTATGGGCCCCGTGTTACCATTGACAAAGAGCAGTGCTCCTGATTGATTTTTCAGACGTTTTACTCTAAATCATTGGCCTCAGACAATGGAATCTCAGGAGTGATTTCCCCCCATGATCCCAGGGCAGGAGCATGCAGCATTCTTCAATAATCACGGGACAGATACCTCAGCAACCACAGAGACATTTTACAGGAAAAGACAGGTCAAAGCACAAGGGCTGGAGTTGGACATTAAGAAAATCATGTTTTGTGTGCTTATGTGCTATTAGGGATGAAATAGGTCTCACGAATGTGCGCAGGGGTCCTTGCCTGAGAAACTGGAGAGGAGGGTGGGGCCGGGATCAGGTGACACCTCATGTGCAAGCGTTTCAGCTCAGCAGAGGGACGTTTCCTTCACCAAGGCCTCCGTGGGTCTTAGCGAAGCTGCTCTTCATCAACCACTCAGCGGGTCCTCTGGCCCCACTCCTGGAGAATATGCTCACCTGTTCTTTCAAGAAATTCATTCCCTTCTGCAGCTGGCATTGTCCTCTTGTTATCATTTTTATACCCCTAACTGTGTCATTTACTCATCTCAGGTCACACTGACTTCTCCGAAAAAGATTTCATGCCTAAATAATGAGACTCAAGTGCATGCAGTTCAAATTTAT
Organism: Nesogale talazaci; assembly: GCA_004026705.1. Taxonomy (NCBI): domain Eukaryota; kingdom Metazoa; phylum Chordata; class Mammalia; order Afrosoricida; family Tenrecidae; genus Nesogale; species Nesogale talazaci. The sequence continues at coordinate 262,358 of PVJH01000490.1, read as the reverse complement.
CTGTGTCTTGTAGTCTCGCTCTCTTGTTTGGGCCCCATCCTGCTCTCCCTCTTATCCCTTTTATCCTTTCTAATTTCTCTCAATCTGGCATCTGTACTTGGGAATGCCAGAAGTCTTTGAATTGTGTAGAGATAAGGTTGAGGCCTAGTGTACCCTGGGAAACTTCAGTTATAACTGTGTTATTATACTGATTCTTCCAGAAGAAACAACCAAACTCACGGCCATGGAGTTGACTTTGAATCATGGCGATCCTACCGGACACTAGAACTTCCTTCTTTGGGTTTGTGGAGCTGCTAATATTTGTGGGTAAAAGAAAGCTTCATCTTTCTCCCATGGAGCAGCCTGTAGCTTTGGACTGCTGCCCTTGCTGCTAGTCTAAGACATGACCCACTACACTTTACTCACCCCAAGAACCCTGCAAAGAGATCTTGTTTTACCTCTTCATCCTAGGAACTGTTATTCATATTCAATTCAAGCGTCCACATTGAAGTTAGAACTTGTAATTTCAAGCAATAGGGACCTTACCCTTAATGTCAATCGGTGTTTTGATTAACAGCAGATTTTGGAAATGCTAAGATGCTGGACTGGTGACCAAAAGGTTATAGTCTTGAGTCTATCCAGACATACCTTTAAAGAAAGCCCTCCCTGTCTGCTGCTGAAAAACCAGTCACTGAAAACCACATGGGACACACTTCAACGCTGACCACAATGTGTCCTCCTGAGCCAAAACTACCTCAGTGGCAACTGTTCTTCTTCCTGTTGTTCTTGTTGTTGTTCTAGTTGTCGTAATTGTAATAAAGTGTGTGATTCCCTTTCACATGTCCTGTGCCATTTTAAGTTTGCCTTTGCATGATACTGATTATACTATAAATGCAATTCACTGGTCATTATCACCCCACCCCCCACTTCTGTCCTTTCCTTTACCTTCTGTCCCTATGTAACAATTTTGTCTATGTAGTGCTGCCATAGGGATTTTCTTAAAAACTCAACTCAGATATGAAATTGATCTCTATAATAAAAGTCATATACTTTAAACTGACATATGTATAGCATGCTCTATTACCCGAGTCCACATTTCTCACTTTCCAGTGATGTCTTTGTTCAAAAAAAGAAATTCCAACCTTTCAGTGTAGCTAGAATGCATTTTGAGTTTCTGATGCTTTGTGCTTCAGCCTAACTCCTTTCTGAAATGCCTTTCACCAAATCGCAGCTGCCCTTCATATAAGACTTGCTCATGTGCTATCTTGGGGATTTTCTTGGTTGGATGGAAACTCTGGCACTGGCACTGACTCCCAGAGCATTGTATCCTCTCTTTACTTATATCACATTATAGTCTTAATTTCCAAAGGAAATTGGCCTACCTCCCACTCACTGACCCCTGGAATCTACAAATTTTATACTGAACCATCTGAATCAAAGAAAAAGTCCCAGGACCATCAGAACAAGAGCACATTCGCAATATCTGTCCGAAGTGGTGAAGGTCGACACCAGAGACAAGCACAGAGGCTAGGGGACAGAACAAAGGATCCAGAAGCCAAGGCAAGAAAATCATAAGACAGAACAGAGGAGCACTGCCAAGACAGTGGGACTCTGAGGCAGTAGCATAGGGGGACTTGCTGGTTCGGAGACAGAGGTCCAGAAACCACGTGACCAAGAGGCTGCTGTCTGGAGAGAAACTTGGCTGATGGCTAAGGAAAGGTGTTGCTATAGACCAATTATTATTTACTGATACTGTTGTTAGCCCATTAACTTTCCTAATAACCCCCATAATAGTAAGCATAGTCTATGAGTTCTTTGTGGTCATTACAATGAATTAATCGAACCCACAATAGAAAGAGAATACTGTAGGAGAAACAGTTGAAAAAACATATAAAGAAGAATGGAGTATGGAGGCCTATCTGTCCCATTCCTGTGACAAAAGGAAAATAGAAAGGAAGTCAATTATGGTCTCCTGTCATGGATTGCGGTACTATAGCACACAATCCAGGATGTAGGGGTTTATTTCGGCACCTCCTTGGATCATTTCAGCCTGCTACAGGCTGCAACATTTCCCACTTTGGGAAACACTGGATGCTCATCATAGGTTCTATACGTATCACTCTCTCCTTGGTAGATCAGGAGATTTTGAGGACAAAAGCCACATTAGGTGTCTCTTTATATAAATACCAAGCACATTAAATTTGATTTGTTTATCTTCTTTGTTTGGTTTTCATTTACCAGATCAGTGACATTATATAAATCATATTTCCTGTACATAAAATTGTCCTGAAACTGTACTATCCAGACCTGTGAGATCCTTGGACTTCTGAAACTGGGGTTGAGCCAGGCTAAGCCTTTAAAGACTTAAGGGAAGTCCTATAATCTGCTTAACTACTAAGCTTTCTGTAACACGTAAAAACAACAACACACAAATACAAGGAAATATTCACAAAGCACTTGGTTGAAGAATATCTTGTATCTTCCAAGATTAGCATTAACAATTCCAATTTTTACATGTGTCTGACATTGACCTCTTGGTTTCTCTATGTGAAGGATGTTGTGGTGTCAGAATATTCTTAAGTCCTCATCATCTAAGTCTTTGTGGTTATTGTTACTTATGGTGAGGTAAGCTTTCAGGTAGGCTGTTCAAGGTGTCTTTGTGCAGTACAACAAAGCATCATTCAATGTTGTGTCACTTTCATGACCATTGCTAAGCTCTGATCTATTGTGTCCAGGTTCAGAGGCTAGGGAAGCAGAAACAAGGCGAGTAAATCATAATAGAGAACAGAGGAACACTGTCAAGACAATGAGAGTATGAGGCTGAGTCATAGGTGAATGTCTTGAAGTGCATTTTGAAATGCATTTCAACTGAGGGGGTCATATAATAGTGTGTTGTGATTCACCATATGCTCATTGACTAATTCTGGACATTATCGTCAGTTCCCTGGCCCTCCCCCCTACATTGTATAAGTCAGGAAGCCCTGCTAAAACCTGATGGTATTTGAAATATTAGGAGCATAGTTCCAAGTATCATAAAACCATGTGAGCTACTATAGCATAGCAAACAGAGCTGTAACCACAGCAAAAACATATTGCCATCACATTGACTTTTGACTCATAGGACAGGGTAGATCTTTGCCCTGTGATTTTCCTAGATTGCAATTCTGTCTCCTGTGGGGTAGGTTCTGAATTACTGCCCTTGTCTGTAACATCCCAACTCTTAAATGCTACACCACTAGGACTCTCTGACAGAGGGGGGTGGTCATCATTTATAGGTAGGCCCAGACAAATAAAACTTGTCTATTCCTTTATCTGTTTGCTTGCTTGCTTCATGCTGTTTCTGTCTGGGCTAGGAAGACATATGTCCTCCTTCCTGAAAGAGACAAGACAGAGATGTGTGGGCATGCTGGACAAGCTAACATTCTTCAAACCAACAATACTCAAATATTTTTTTTCAATATTTATTTTGAGAAGAACTGAGCTCTGCATGAAGGAAAAGCTGGGAAGACCCCGCCTTGCAAAGAAATGTGTCTCTTCTGCTATTCAGTTGATTCAGTCATGACCGCAAGCTTTCCAGAAAAGGACAAAAGCCTAATAATAATGAAACATAATTTGAACGTGCTCTCATGTGTCTGATCCTTGCCCGTAGTAGTTTATCATATTAGTCCCCATGCATTTTCCACCATAGGTGATCCAGAAAAGGAAAATTTCCCTTTTCTCCTTCCATTTCTATGACTTCAAGATCTGTCAGCAACCTATGCCTCTTAATGCTTGTAGCCTTCTAATTTAAAAATTAGTTGTCCAGTTCGCTTCAACTCCTGTGGATTCTAAGTGTGTCAAAACATAACTATGCTCACAGGGTTCCTAAAGAGTTTTAGGATTTGGTCTCCAAGTTTTATTCCAGCACACCTCTGAGTGTATTTGCAATCAGCGGGTTGTTTTTGTGTCAACATGGCCAATGAACACATGTGGGATTAATTGAAGGGTGGAGAGATAAATAGTTCAGTGAAAGCCTCATCTTTCTTGTCTATTGTTCTTTAACGATCAGACCAGCATGCTGCTGCCTTAGCTTCTTCTCTGCCTCAATTTGCAAACTACACTATCTGTGGGACACCTAACCCATGGACTGTGTTACTGTAGTTTGAGGTTCCTTCAAGACCTGTTTTTCCAGACTACTGGCATATGTATCACTTGACTTGGGGACTGTTGGTGACCTGCCTTGTTGTTTGCTGCCTATGGCCAGAAAGCCTGAATTTCTCTACTTGGTGGCTCTCAAGTTTCAAAGGACTCCCAATGTATTGGCTGTCTCACAGAAGTGAGTTGCACTGAGCCATTTGCTCTGCTTTATAGACTAATTGTTTATTTCTTATGTTATATCTATCTATAAAAATACATAGAAGCATTAGTGCCCTGGTTTTGTTTCTCTAGAGAACTCTGTCTCACATAGTACTCAGTCTTCCAACATTTTGCTTAGTAGTCAACCAAGATAAACTTTTTTCACCACTCTGGATTCTGCCTTCTCATTTAGGCAAAAGCTGACATTTTAGTGGTTTAAAAGCAGCTCATCTACCAGACCCAAACTTCCCACAGTTTGCTTATATTGTGTGCTATTGAGGAGAGGCACGCCGTTGAGATGTGGAAAGCGCCCAAGCTGTGGGTCACTCCCTGTTCTTCTCCATAGGCTCTCACCCTAGACCCCAATTCATGCCACGAGGAGGGGTCTGCGGATGAGGGTGCATTCCTCGGGAAACCTAGAGAGAGGTAACAGGAATAAATGTCATCCTAAGCTCTGTTCACTTCCTACTCACCTGGGAATTTTGTCACCTGGAATTCTTCCAGAAACTTCTGACACCTCTAATTGTTTCTGTTCATCCATCAGGAGCAGACCAGGTGCTATTGATGGAAGGCTTAAGACTTTTCATTTGAAGCAAGCTAAAGTAATGCCAGCCAGCAGATGTCTTCTAAGGAACAAGGGATTCACTCTCTGCTATGACCTACGTGACCCCTGCCAACATCTCTCTTTTGGAAAGGTTGATGAATAGTTCAGAGCCAAGATCTTATTTCGTCTGCGCCTTATTCTTGTTTTTCAGGTGGTATTGGTGTCTTCCCTTGGGTTTATAGAAGCAGTGAACTAAAACTCCAAAATGTGTTTGGCTCATTATACAGAAGCCAGTTGGCTATGTTTTGTCACTCCAAGGTTAAGTTGCAATCCTGGTAGTGATGGCAGCAATCCTGGTTCTATTAAATGTCATCAGGATAATTGGGGGCTTCACTATCTTGTTCCTGTGGAAAAGGGAGAGAGTCCCCAACTTCGCCTGTGTTGAAAAGAATGCCCAAGCCTTCCATCCAGGTTCAGTTTACAATCTGTTTACATTTTAGGATACCGCTCCATTTCCATTTCTACTACCCAGCTCTGTTTATTATCAACTTCCATTTTCAGCTGAAATGTGATTCTTCCAGGCTTTACAGCCTCATTACAAAATACTCTATCACATGAAATGCTGTAAAGTAGGATGAGATCATGTAGGTTAAAGGGTTATTCTAAGGAAAGGAGTTATTTGTATTAATACCAAGTTTAAAGTGAAAGCTTTTTTGAAAATTCAGAAAACACTTGGTACTGAATTCTTGGCAGAATGCATAGAGGGGCATTGTGTTTCTTTTTCAGAATGGCAGTAAAAAGAAGAAAACACAGTCCAAGATAACTCAGGGCATAGCTTTTGTCCATAAAAAGTGGAAATGTAGTGTATACAATTCTGTTCACTTTTATGTTATAGATGCCAAAGATTTGCTTAAGATTAAGCACACAAAGTCAAATTGTGCACTTATGCAATATTTTTTCACTTACACCCTTCTCCTCCTCCTGAGATGTAATCTTGAAACCTAATTTTTTTTTGATGTTACAATTTTTTTTAAATTTTATTGGGGGCGCTTACAGCTACTACAGCATTCAGTACATCATTTGTATCAAGCACATTTGCACACATATTTCCACATACATTTCCCAATATTTTCCACTTGAGCCCTTGATACAAGCGCCTCTTTAAAAAAAAAAACAAAAACAAAAACAAAAAACCTCCCCCCATTTTTTTTAAATTAATCATTTTATTGGGGGCCCATGCAACTCCCATCACAATTCCTAACAGCATCAGTTGTGTGCAGGCCACTTTTACACACCCATTGCCATCATCACTCTCAAAACATTCTCCCTCCCTCCAGGCCCCCATTATCAGCTCCCTATATTACCCTTCCTCCCCCCCTTCCCTTGAACCCTTAGTAATTTACAAATTATTTTTTCATCCTGTACACTGTCCAATGTGTCCCAACACTCACTTCCCTGTTGTCTGTGACCCAGAGAGGAGGCTACGTGTAGATCCCTGAAGTTGGTTCTCCCTTTCTATTCCTCCATCCCTCCACCCTCCTGGTATGACCACTCCTATGACTAGTAATAGGAACCTAATATTTTGAAAGATTACTTTCAAGTCCTGCAGCCCTGCTTCCTCGGCATCTCCAGTGACAGCTGTGTGGCCTTCTTTCAAATCAGTCTTATAAGTTCATGGGCCTCAAGAGCTGGAGACTTATGTTGTACAGATTGCTAAGAATCAAATGGAAATTTTCTGAAGGAAATAATGTCTTGATTATAAAATGAGAGGATGAGACGCAATAAGCAAATCTTCCTTTCAATGAATTATGTAAAGAGATGCAATGGAAGGTGAGATGGGAGTTGGATTCAGTAGTTCGGGCATAGAGTACACACATGCAACCATGTCATGTGTGTTGGGGTGGGGCACACTCTCACTGCCCTGGACCTTGAAGGATCCCACCGGGTCCAACTTTTGTCCTGATTTTTTCTCCTTATTTCATTGCCTGAGATCTCTTCTTCATGATGCTTCTACCTTTAGCTTGGAGATGCCAGCCTCAGTGTTGCCAGCCTCGCCGATGGAAATGCATTTCTGAGAGATTTCCAAGCTGCCTTATCCCATGTTTGCCTTTCAAAACTGACACATGAAAATAGTCAAGATGTTGACATATACCTTTTCCATTTCCGCACTTAATTTTGTTATCTCCTTTATTATTTCAATAACTATTTACTGAGTGACAATGATGTATCAGACAGCCAGGTGCCAGCCTGCCAGGTGCCAAACATATATGTCAAAAATATACTCACTGTTTGCAAGGTAATATGTGTAAAAAGCCCTACAATTTCCTGCAGTATCACATCTAAGGATGTGTACAAAATATTTGGTTTCTGCCTTGGATAAACTCACTCACCTCACCACTTAGTTCTTATAAAGAACTAAAGTGAGGTTACTGTTTAGAAGAACAAGTTTTTTTATAGTCTTTCTGATTTAACAGTATAACAATCCAGTTCTTAGATTTTAAGGTATAACCATTTTATCAGCCAGGATAATTTAGGTTATAAGTAATAGAAGATCTTCTTAAATGACCATGAGTATACATTTACTTGTGGGAAGAAACATTTCAGAGAGTGGTTTGGCTTTAGACATGGGTCAATCAGGCACACTAGTACCTGTACCATTTTCTCTGTGTATGAAGTTTGTCCTCAAGTTGGTCCTTAGCTGCAGTGGGAAAATGCCTGCCAGCAGCAAGCAAAATATGCTTATTAGTTTCAGTTCCAGAGAAAGAAGTGAATTCTGAGCTTTGGAAATAATTTCTCTGACTAGTGGAATGACAAACAACAAGTCATTAGCTCTAGCTTGTAGTACATGTACATTATTCATCCAATCATCAGGGCCAAATGACAGACTCAATCTATTCAGGGTGTATGAGGGAAAAAAAGTTTAAAAAGTGTTGAGTTGTAGGGACTTAGAATAATATATTTTTATAGATATGTTTGTAAAGTAAATAAAAATTCTATACATATACTTATATAAGGGTTAACCAAAAGTGTTGCTACTAGAATTACAGACAATATCTGCCCATGCTTTTTCAGAACAGAACAAGAAAATATATTTAAGCATGTGTGTTAGACTGGGTTCAAGAGGAAAAAAATCATTGACATGATCTACATGAAAAAATTGTTGTTGCTTTTTAATCATGAGAAAGCAGCTTGCATTGTTGTAGTAGCAGGCAAGCCTGGTCAAGCTCTAGCCAGTGGGTCAGTTGTTAAGCTGTAGACCTTATCCTACTCATCAGCTGCTTTGGCCAACAAGCCAGGAATCAGGAAGATGAACCAAGAAGTAGACTGGGAGAAGCCAGGTCAAATCCAGGCAAACTGGCAGGCTGCTGAAAACTCCCATGATTAGTAGGCAACATGGCAAGTGTCAACCCAAGTCCAAAGAAGCCAAATGCAGGATCTAAACATCTATTTATGTATATAATATAGACCATACCTCCAAGGAAGCATCATCAACTGCTTGACAAATCACATAAATCACATCATAGAGTTTCTTACTTTGTGTTAGATCACTTCATGGTGGAATCCTCTCTTGCCAAACTACTGAGACTCCTGGCCCAACCAAATTCAAAACCTATCACAACATGTCTCTGCTATTAGTGGAGGCTGCAAACAAGTTCTTTCAGTAATATATTTGTCTTCATCTCATTAGCGTCATCATTAACTTGATGATAGTGATTTTGCCTTTTTAAAGTCTCATTAGAGTGCATTAAAGAAGGAGGAAGAGGAAGAGCAGGAGATGGGAAGGAGAAGGAGGAGGCAAGGAGGTATTTTGTGACATAGAGAGGGGATCAATTTTGAGATCATAGCTACCAACAAATTAACAAAACTCAAGTGAATATCTTCCCAAATAACTAAAATTTTGCAAAAAATTTATTGGATGGCTACCCCCACACAAATCATCATCTTTTAGATGAATCAAACATTTTAATGGAGGTCTGGAAGACCTTAAAGATGAGCCAAGAGGAAAGACGGTCAACTCTGATGAATGGAGAAAGTGTTGCTGAAACCTAGTTTTGGCGGAAGAAAACTTTTGATGTGTGATTGCTACTGAAGGAGAGAACTCACATGATTCAGCATTTTCTATTTTAAGTGAATAACTTTGGTCTCAGCATGTATTTGGCTCAATATGGTCAAAAAATTTGGGCAAGATCAACTAGCTCAAAGAACTGAACTTTCTATTTGTTTCTTAAGAGATATTGAAATGGGCTGAGCCCCGGTGGCGTAGTGGTTGTGCGTGGGACTGCATCCCACTGGGATGGAGGTTCAATTCTGGCTCCCAGAAGCAAAGGCTGGGCCTCCTACTCCCACCACCTGAGGGCAGTGATGCCTAAAAAAAAAAAAAAAAAAGAGATATTGAAATGAATGAAGCTGATTTTATGAGGAAAATTCAGACCTGAGATGAGCCTTATCTTCCCTATAATGACGAGTGTGTTCAATCAAAACTGTGGCTTTTGAGGAAACCTGTTGAGCCAATTTAGTTCAAGGCAGAGAGGACAGTTCAGGATCTATGACTGGTGGGGATTTGAAAGAGATAAGTTTAACAGGGTTTTTCAAAAGGCACAGAGATCATAGTAGCTTATTTTGAAGAATTTCTAACAAAATTGAAAACTGCATTGGTAAGTGAAAGGCCAAGAAAGCTACATTGAGGAATATTGTTTCTTTTATGACAATGCATCAGCTCATTCTTTAAGAGTAGCAAGGGCTGTTTTACAAGAATCTTGTGGGTTAGCCCTACCCCGCCCCTCCTACAGCCCTGATCTGACCCCTTCAGATTTCTTTATGTTCCCAACACTCAAAGGGACTTTAAAAGGAGCATCATTGAATCTCTCAAGAATGAAAGCATTAAGCTTTTCAGAGAAGAGATAGAGAGAAACACCTCACCTCCTTCAGGGGTTGATGGCCTAGATAGGGGATATGTCAAGAGACAATAGCTTCACATTTTGATATTTTTTTTAAAAAAAATAAAGGTTTCTGTTATTTTTAGCAATGCTTTTAGCTAATAAATATATAATCTCACCATGAGATCATTAGAATTATTGTCTCCCTTCCGGGGATCTGGATTCCATCCTTGGCCAATGTTCCTCTTACCTGTCACCAATTGTCCATCATATGTTGATTGTTACTGAACACATTTGGGGGGAATTGCTGGACTAAGATAGATTAGGAAGAAAATCTATCGATCTTTTTACAAAAGATGAACAATTACAAGCCAGTGTGTAACAACCGATCATGAGGCAGTATTTTGTTCCATTGTGTGCAGGGTCCCCGTGAGTTCGAGACTCTCTCAACTACAGCTCACAACAACTAACCCCCAAGCTGGAAGGTGATGCACAATTTATCTCAGGTCACCCCTCTTCTAAATGAAGAAACTGAGAATGAGAGAAGTTTTGTGACTCACTCAAATTTCCCCTGTTAGCAGATTCTAAGTCAGAATTCAGACGCTGGTTTCCTAATTTTTTGTTTTGGCAGCAAGGCAAATTCCTAGAGTTTTTCTTTTCTTCACATTTTAATTTTATTATTAAAGATCATTCTTTAATAGCAATCCATACATCAGTTGTATCAAGCATATCTGTACATATGTTGCCTCATTCTTTTCTAAATATTTACTTTCTATTTGAACTCTTAGTACCTTTTCCCCTCCCTACCCCGTCCTACCCCTGTGACCTCTTGATTAATTACAAATCATTATTGTTCTTATAGCTTACATGGATTATTCCAAGACTCTTTCAGCAATCTGGTGCCTGGTTTAATTTGGGGTTCATCCCCCAACTCTGTTGCATGTAGAGTGGCATTTTGCTGTCCAAAACAAAGTGATGTTTCCACTGAGAAGGAAGAGGAAAGTCATTGGCATTTCTATGCAAACAATAACCTTTATTCCAACTTAAAGGTTCCTATTTGCATTAAATCGATATTTTATATAATACTGTATATTTAATGTTTTTACTTTGACGATAGCTTTTTAGAAATCAAGAATAAATGTATATTACATTAAACACTTTGATTTTTTATTTCATTTCACACACATTGAATCTTAGCACTATAGTCTGAAAATTTACTTTTGATTATATTTGTATAATAAAGATAAATGTCAAGAATGTTTATTCTCTGTGTATGTTTGGAATCTCTACTCTAGTTCTTGTCTTTTTCTTTGTGCTTAGCCTTGTTTAATGCTGTTCATTCAGATCTGGTATGCAAAATAGGAGAGGTCTGCATTGAGGTGAACATTTGCATTGAATTCTAAAGTATATTAGTACAGGGTTAAGAATGATAGGTGGCCACGTGAGCAAGAAGCTCAAATTGTTTTGCCAAAGTGGTTTTCAAAATTTATTTCAAACTCTTCTGTGGTATCATTAGACCTTAAAGAATCTCCACTGGATAGAAAAGAAAGGTTCTTCTGAATTTAGATCTTTCCATTAGAGTAGATCTTCATTAGTGCAGCAGTTCTTAAATCCAGCTGTGTATCTTAACCTGCCACAGTTCTGTAAAAAACACAAAACCCTCGAGGTAAACCTATATCGGAAGAATCAGAATTTCAATGGGTAGAGTTTAGGAACCTCAGATTCCACCAAGGCCCCCCAAGGTGCTACAGCCTCAGAACCCCCGGGGCTGTTCTCCCTTGTCCCTTGAAGGTCCCTGTGATTCAGAATTGACTCAGCAGCAGTGAGTTTGCATTTCAGGGGTCAGAGTTGACTTGAGGCATTGAGTTTGGTTTTTTATTTCATGCTGTAGCTTATTTAAATATGTCACATATTTAAACATGTTCAAAATGTTAAGTATAAGGCAAGGTGAAGTTTCTAATCCATTATCATCAGCAGATGTTGCATCAATATATAAATGTCAGCCTATAAAATTATGAAATTGGGGGAAGAAAAGTACTTACAAAGATCTCATGTTTACAACTACTGTGCTCTGTTGACACACTGCTCTCCTTCCTAAATTAATAACTGCCGAGTGAGGTTATGATCTGAGGAGATTCCTTCTTCATATGACCCAAGCAGGAGAAAGTCTTGATTGACATAAGCTGTTTCTAGGAAATGTACCAAAATGGAAGCCATGTTTTTTTTTTCTTCTTAGGCGAACAACACATATAACTTGTGGAATTGTTGCAATTATGTTTAAACATAATTGTGCTTGTACATACATTGCATAGTCTGAAATTTTACTTTGGATTATATTTGTATAATAAAGCTATATGTGAAGTATTATTGGATCAAGTTTGTTAGTACTACAGTAATCAATACATAAGCAATGAAAACTGTGTTTTTGTTCTGGAGAAGTTTAACATTGGACCTGAGAGAGGGGGCGTTCCTTTTAGCCAACTAGTGGGCATGAGTCCTGAACATTGGAGTAGGGTGGGGTGTACACAAAAGCACAGGAAAATTTCAAGGGTTATGCCTGAGAGTGCCTACCAACAGCCCACGGTGCGAGTCCCAGGTGAAGCCTGGAGGCAGTATGGTATAGATGCAAACCCCCACTGCCTTTGCCTGATGCAACTTCAGGTGACCTTCAACCTCCTCATATCTGAGCAAGGAATGTGTGCCTCATCAGCACCCATGACTCAAGCATCCATGCTGTGGTGTTCATGTGAGTTCATGTCTATTGAATGTTTTCCCACTTATAGCAAACCTGTAGGACAGATGAGAACTGGGTCTGTGAGTTTCTGAGACTGCTAATCTTTACAGGCGTGGAAGGCCTCATCTTTCTTCTAAGGGGCAGCTGGTGGTTTTGAACTACTGATGTGGTAGTTAGTACCCCAATGCACAATCCATTACATCACCAAGGCTCCATTGTTCGTGTGGACAGGAGATTCAAATGGCCTTAACAAGATAAGAAAACAACAGTATAGCACGGATGAATGTACATGGTCTGACATACCAGCCTGGCCGATTTGAGTAGCCTCTCCAGCCCAGAGTGAACAGATACATGCCCTTGCTGGGTTTGCTGCCCTCGTGAGGGCCATTTCCAGGGTGGAAGAAGCAATATCTTTCAACAAGGGAGAACATAGTTTGCAGAGCAGGGATATCATTCGGCTGGAAGAGGGGCTGCTTTGGAAACTGGAAAGCAAATCTCCAAATCAATAGGCACCAAGATGAAGATTAATATTAAATCCATTGGACAGAAAATAAATCATTAGAATTAAAGTGAAAAGCATATAAAAACTGATATTATCTGCTGATGAAAACTATATCCGTGTCCTAGAGCTAAGAGAAAGGAAAAGCATTCCAGTAGACCCAATGCCCTGAACGTGGATTTTAGTCTCTTACCTGTGAATAAATAAATTTCTGTCAGTAAGTTTGTTACAGCTGCAATAAGCAAGAAATTCTGACACCATTTTAATAGCATTGAATTGTATACCCCATGAAGGAAGTGTGTCTTTCTGTTAGCATGGATCATCTTTAATTGCTCTGTGACAACTCACATGGCTTTTCTTTTGTAAAATTAATTCCTCAGGTTTTTGAGGGGGTTCTTTTGAATGCTATTATGAACGTGCTTGTTTTCTTGACATCAGTTTCAGGTTGCTTGCAACTAGAGCCGAGAAATCAATTGGTTTGTATTTCATTTTTATTTCTATTGCTCTTGTCTCCTATGACCTTGATGGATTCATTTCTTATTTCTAGTAATGTTTGTTGCAGGTTTTTGAGAGTTTCTCACTTCAGGAAAAATTATAATAATAATATTTTTTATTTCCCACTTCCTCTGACTCCCAACCCAATCCAGATTTCCTTTTCTTACTTTATTGTACTGGATAGAACATCAAATAGTAAAGAATTCCTTTTTCTCAACCATAGTGGGGAAGCATTCAGTCTCTGACTTTAAGAATATTGTTATTTAGTGTTGTGCTTTCTTAATAGCTGTTCTTTATCTAGATGAAAATTTTTCCTTATGTGTGTATTTCCTTATTTGTGTTGAGAGACATTAGAATAAAAGGTTGTTTCCATGTGTCAGATGTAGGGCTAGGGTTACGGTAGAAAAATAATAAAAAGTAAGAAGTCATATGTCAGATGTATTCTCTGGGTGTGCTGGCCCTGGTTGACTAGAGAAGCAAATCCAGAAACACTCATACATATACTAAGTTAATGATATCATTGATTTCAAAAATTGTTTCTATGGGTGTAGCTCTAATATTTATTGAAATTTTATTATTTTATTTTTATTTTAGAGAGAAGTTTCACTAATTTTCTTAGACATAATCTTTAATTTCTTATTACTTTCACAAGTTTATACAATTCATATCTTGATTTTTCCTTGGCCACCTCTCCTATTGGGAGTTCTTTAAGAAGATAATTCAGTTTCATTTAAAAAATTATTATTGCATTTGTCATCACTTACAAATTGATAGCTTAGGTTCCTAACTTTGACACAATAGGCTTATTCTGTTAGTAATAATTATAGAACTAGGCTATTTCTAGCTGATATGTCACGTGTCTTAATTTTCACTCTCGACTGTTGTTAATTCTCTGTCAAAAGGACTCCCTGTAATATTTATTGTAAGATTGTTCTGATTTTTCTAAATTCCCATTGTTTCCACTTATCTGAGGATGTTCAGATTTTGATATCATAATTGTGAAACATTATTACTGGACATAGAGCTCATAATTAGCTTTTTCAGGGTTTTCTTTTTATGATGGTAAGTTTAAAATGTACTGCTCATAGGGTTTGGGGTCATATATACCTGGGTTTATTCATTCATGGTATATGACCAATGGATCGTTGTAGAGAAATCATCTGTCAGTCTCATTAGGGTGTCTTTAAAAAAAAAAGGTCCAATCAAAACAGTGGTTTCCAAGAGAATTTGCCTTGTTAATTAAACTTCAGGTATAGAGGACAATTCAGAACGTTATGGAGATTATTTTTTGGTAAAATGGGGGAAATTAAAAGGGGAAATCTTAATGGATTTACTCAAAAGACATGGAGTTATGATGATACTTATTAAAAACATTAACAATATTGAAAACTCTATTGGTGAGGGAAACACACACACACAAATTGTACACACAAAAAGAATTTGTTATCATCTGGTAAATGCATTTGCTTACTCTTTGACAGTAGCCAGGGGTTATCCTATGAGAATTTTGTTTGGAAGCCCTACCCATCCTTTCCATAGGCCCGCTCTTAACCTTTCAGACTCTTTTTGTTTCCCAATCCCAACATTTAAAAAAGTGTGGTGTGAGTCTCTTAAGGATGCTGAAACTCCTATTTTACCAAGAAAAATGCAGAGTTCTTTGAAGGATTTCTGCTATTAGGTGGCATTGAGTTTCTTTCCACTCATGGTGACCCACTGCCCCACAGAACAAAAAAATGGCCCAACTTCACAATAGAGCCTATGCTTCAGTGGATTGTTCCTTGGGTTAGAGAGATGGACATACCACCTTCCAATGTGTACAAAGAGAAACAATAGCCTTCTGTGCCCCCTCATTGTCCTTTCCCTTTTGACCCCCTGAGAGTCATTTGGACACAAATGAGCTAGGAACATGCCACTCATCCACATCCATGACATCAGGACCCAATGTTTGGTGTTTATGTGGGCTCACTCCCATCCCCTCATTTCCAACTCGTGGTTACCCAAAAGGGCAAAGAGGGAATGGCCCCTGTGGAATGGCCCCAGGAGCAGAAAACCTCTTCTTTCTCCCAGGGAATGGTTGGTTGTTTAGAACTGCTGAACTTGTGATGAGCAGCTCAACTTGTATTCCAATACATTGGTTCAGCAAGCATAGAGGAGAATAAAATAATATTACCAACTAATTTGCCCTAACAGACAAAATGATAGCTGAATATATGTGCTTCTGAAGTGTACATGGAACATTCTACCACATAGATCGGATAGTAGGATAAAAAGTAATAAATAACAGCAAATGCAGACCTAACAATAATTACACTAAATGTAAATAAATTAGATGTGCCATTTAGGAAACCAGCAGAAGTATAAGAAAATATAACCCCTCAATGTACAAAACACCCACTCTGTACACACACACACACACACACACACATACACACACACAACTCACCAAGTCTTACTCATTTAGGATGAACAAGGATGTAGTTCTTCGTGGTAAAAGACTGTCTCATTGTTCTCCATGGTGGGTTCAAGCTGCTGACCTCTACGATCAACAACCCAACACGACTCACTCGGGTCACCAGGTTATACACAGATGAAAATAAGCTGAATATCAAAGAATGAAAAAACATTCATCAAGAGAATGACAACCAAACTGATCCATGAGACAATACTAATTTCCAGGGGCCTATGAAGAAGAAGGATGGTTCGATAATGATGATGGCAACAAATGTGCAAATATGGTCTGCATACAAGGATGTATATATTGATCATGATATCAGTTGATTTTTTTAAAAAGAAAAGCTCAAGAGCCCCCAATTAAACTATTTATTAAAACAAAAATAAAAATAAACAGAAACCATCACAGAGTGAAACTATCAGGCTATGCTATAACATAGAATGCTTTTTATTTGTATGTATTATATTCCATAAACAAGGGGATATAGATTGATACAGAATAAAGTTAAAATTTTTGAAAAAGAAAAATAGCATAAGGGATAAGCTGTACACTATATAATTGTTGAATGTTTAATCAAGGAAAATAATCATGATCATAATATCTATGCATCCAATAAATGGATACTAAAATAAATCAAACTTTGATTGAATTGGAAAATAAATAGACAAATCCACAATAACAGTATGAGAGTTTAATAATCATTTCCAATTAAAATAAACAACAAATATACAAAAAATTTAAATAACACAAATAGTACTCATAGAAGTATACAAAACAACCCACCCAAGAGTAACACAATAGACATTCCTATAATGTATGCAAGGATTATTTACATACATTATAGACACTCAATGTAATCCACCATTGTGATAGGTAGGCTTATTGTGCCAACTTGGCCAATAAATACATGTGGGATTAATTGAAGAGCAGAGAGATAAACTGCTTGGCAAGTCTCACCTTTCTTGTTTCTTGCTCTTTAATGATCTGAGTAGTGTACTGCTGTCGTAGCTGGTTCTCTGCCTCAATTTGCAAGCTACTCTACCTGTGGGACAGCTAACCCATGGATTGTGTCACGATAGTTTGAGTGTCCTTCAAAACCTGCTTTTGCATGCTACTGGAGTATACATCACTTGAACTGGAGACAGAGCCTCCTCTTTCCTTTGCCATTCCTATCATCGTCCAATGGGCACATGAACAAAGTAGACGTTGTGGCAGGGATGGAGGTTAGGCATGGGCTCACAGACTCACACTCACCAAGGCTGACTTAACTACTGCCACTGCTGATTGCCCCATTTGCCAGCAGCAGTAACCAACCAGTAGTAAGTCCAAGATATGGGAACATTACTCAGGGAGATCAACCAGCAACTTGGTGGCAGGTTGATTACATAGAACCACTTTTGTCAGCAGGCCACATTTTGTTCTTACTGGAATAGACACCTACTCTAGATATGGACTTGCCTTCCCTGCACACAATACTTTTGCCGGAAACTACCATTCATGGACTTATAGAATGACACATCCACTGACATGGCATGCCATATAGTATTTGTGTTAGTCTGAGTAGGCTAGAGGAACAAATTTCACAGACATGCATATAGATATAAAGAAAATGTTTATATACAAGAGGAATAGGACATTGATCCCAGTCCAGTTCAAAGTCATAAGTCTGATATTAACCCATATACCCACAATCAGTCTCTAAAGTTTCCTCTGAGTAACGAAGTCACAAGTCAGTGGGTTCAGAATCCCGGTGCTGGCAGGGGTCTCCACATGGCTCCTCGCTTCCAGGGCTCAGGGTCCATCAACAGCAGAAGCAACTCATCACTGGCAGAGGTCTTCATGTGGCTACCCCAGCTTTAGAAGTCTGGTCCCATCAGGGCAGAACCGTGTAGTCTCTCCGCCGGCTCCTCCAGCTTCTCGGATGCTGCCATCCTGTCTTGTCTGTGATTCATCGTCTCTGAGACTAACTCCCAACAACTGGGGAAGATAACTTCTTATCTTCATGAGGGAAATATCATGAGATTTCCCAGACTTATCAGGAGAAAGCCATGCCCACACAGAGGCCTCATTGGCTACTCAATGGCTATCCAGATTAACAGGCTAGACTCCACCCCTACATTTCAATCATAAAACTAACATAAGCACATGACTGCCACAGTATTGCTTCAGATCAAGGAACTCATTTTACAAAAAATGCAGTACAGCAATGTGCCCATGCCCATGGAATCCACTGGTGGTACCATGTTCCGCATCATCCTGAAGCAGCTGGCTTGTTAGAACATTGAATGGGCCCCTAAAGACACAATTATGTTGCCAACTAGGTGACAACAATTTGCGGGGCTGGGTAATGTTCTTCAGGAAACTTATATATGGTTATATATATGGTCCTTATATATATGGTTCTTTAGGAACCAATATATGGTGCTGTGTCTCCAATAACTAGAATTCATGGGTCCAGGAACCAAGGGGTGGAAGCTGGGATGGCACCACTCACTATTACTCCTAGTGACCCACTTGCAGTATTTTTGCTTCCTGTTCCAACAACCATATGTGCTTCAGGCCTGGATGTCCTAGTCCAGCAGGAAGGAACTCTCCCACCTGGAAACACAGCACAGATTCCACTGAAATAGCAGCTGAGATTGTCCCCTCACCACTTTGGGCTTCTCATGCCATTGGATCAGGAAGGGTGTCACTGTACTGAGTGGTGTGATTTATCCTGATTACCAAGGAGAAATTGCACTGGTGTTATATAATGGGGGTAAAGAAGAATATGTTTGGAATCCAGGAGATCGCCTAGGTTGACTCAGTGCTACCATGCCCTGTGATTAAAGTAAATGGCAAGTTATAGCAACCCCATCATGACAGGATGTCTAATGACTTAGACACCTCAGGAATGAAGGTCTGGGTCACCCCACCAGGCAAAAAAACCACAAAGCCAGCTGAGGTGCTTGCCAAGGGCAAAAGTAATACAGAATGGGTAGTAGAAAAAGTTCTACCCATCAGTTATGACCACATAATCAATTAAAAAAGTGAGGTTTTTGAATGTCAGTTTATTTTCTTTATATGTGCTAATTAAATATCTTTCCTTAGTTCATGAATGATGTATCAGATACAATTGAACTCAGTGTATTTTCATTTATATGTACGATAGATGTTTGATGTTAAGAATAAGTGTGATTTCATTAATGTCTGGAAATTATATATGACTAAAGAATTGTGTACAGGTGCCATGTTGGCAAGGGATAGATTGTGATATATAGGTTTATTGTGCCAACAACCCCAATGAACACATGTGGGATTAAGTGAAGGGAGAAGAGATAAATTGCCGGGTGAGTCTCACCTTTCTTGTCTCTTGCTTTTTGATGACCAGATCAGTGAGCGTATGGCTGTCTGCTGCTTCTCTGCCTCAATATGCGAACTACACTATCTGTGTGACACCTAATCCATGGACTGTATCACTGTAGTTTGAAGTTCCTTCAAGACTTGCTTCACCACACTACTGGAGTATACATCGCTTGAGTTGAGGACTGTCAGACCCTGTCATCTGGCTGACTGTTGGTGACCTGCCTTGCTGTTTTCTCCCTGTGGCCCGAAAGCCTGCATTGCTCTACAGAGACCTTCCTGGTGGCCTTCAAGACTCGAAGGACTGCCAGTGCATTAACTGTCTCACAGAAGTGAGTTGCAATGAGGCATTTGTACTGCTTTGGAGATTGTTTATTTCTTATGTTATATTTATATAGCAGAACACCTATAACATTATATATAGCATAACGTATATAAATATCTGTATAATCATTAGTGTCCTGGCTTTGTTTCTCTAGAGAACTCTGTCCAACATAACCACATAAATTAAACAAAGGAAAAGAAATATTTGATGGTATTAATTAATGCCAAAAGGGCATTTGATAAAAATCCAACACCAATTCTTGGAGAAAATGCTCTGTGAAACAGAAATAAAAGGAAAGCTCCTAACCATAATTACGTGCATAGAAACAATGATCTACATTATCCTCAATGTAGATAAACTACAAACATTCTCCATCACCAAGAGAAGTCAAACAAGGATGCCTTTTATCATAACTTTACAAAAAAGGGAAATAAAAGGCATCCTTGTTAATAAAGAAGCAAAACTACTTCTATTAGCTGATTATATAATCCTACACATAGGAAATCTGGAAGACTCAACAAGAAATGCTACTGAAACTAATAGAAAGATTTAGGAAACTAGTAGGGTATACGCTCAACATGAAAAACACAGTCATATTCCTCTACAACAATGAAATCTCTGAAAAGGAAAGTGGTGTCCTTTACAATAACTGCACAAAAGATGAAAGATTAGAAGTATATATAGTCAGAGACACAAAAAAACCTGCATAGGCAAACTATAGAACCACAATAAAAATCCAAAAAAAACCTTGCGTAAATATAATAGTTGATTGCTTGTTAGGCTGCTAACAATGTCAGCAGTTCAAACCCAGTAACCTCCCACTGGAAGAAAGATGAGGCTTTATGCTCCCATAAGGATTTATAATCTTAGAAACCCTATAAATCAAAGTCAGATCAAGGGCAGTGGAATTGATTTTTTTTTTTTGTGGCATCACTGCCCTGGTGGAAATAGGGATGGAATTGATTTTTGATGCCATTGGAAAAATAAAAGATTATGAAAATGTCAGTATTAACCAAAGTGATCCAAAGATATAGTAAAATCTTGATCCAGACTCTATCATCATTCTTTAAAAAAGTGGAACAACTAGTTATCGATAGTATATGGAAAACAAAGATAAGAAAAATAATGCTAAAGAATAAAAACAAAGTAAGAGGCCTCACACACCCAATCTCAGAATCTACTATATAACTAAATAGTAAAAACAGTCAGGTATTGGTATAAGGCAGACTTATAATCCAATAAAATAGAATTGAGAACTCAGAAGCAAATCCATCCACTTATAGATAGTTGATCTTTGACAAAGGGACTAGGCCCATTAAATGGGGGAAGGGGTAGCAACTTAATTAAATGGTTCTGGAAAAACTCAATATCCAGATATAGAACTTAATTAAATGGCTCTGGAAAAACTCAATATCCATATATAGAAAAATGAAACAGGACCTAACTATCATGCCATATACAAAAATAATGAATTCTAGATGGATCTAACATAAAAAATATAAGTCATAAGATTGTAAATGGGTGAACTTAAAGGTTTTAATATATGGCATAAAAAAATTGTCAAACATAACTATAAGTGCCAAATGGCAGACAACCAAAGAGATGACTGGAGTCTCCTGGAAATTAGACATTTGTTGCCCCAAAAGGTCTCATCAAAACAGTAAAATAGAGAACTACAGACAGGAACTTTTTGGCAACATCATTTTGAACAAGGGACAAAAGCTTAACACTCCTAGACAACTTCAACCCATTGACAACAAAAAATTGGAGAGGAGCAATATAATATAAAAAAATGAGCATAGAGCATGAGTAGACATTTTCCAAAGAAAATACTCAGATGTCTAACAAACACAGAAACTCTCTCAAACATTAACCATTGGAGAGATGCAAATCAAAACAATAACATATCTTCTTACCCCAACATTCACAAAGCTCACAAAAAGAAAGAAAAAAAAACAGAAAACAAAAAATACTGGCAAGGGTAAGAAGAGGTTGAAGTCTTTATACATTGCTGTATGATTGGGGTGCTTTGTTCTTTATAAATCCTTGAAATAGAAATACATGATTCAGAAATCTCACTACTAGGGACATATCACTACACTATTCATAGTAGCACAAAGATAGACACAATGTAAGTGCCTATCAACAGATGAAAGAATACACAAATTATGGTGCACCCACAGACACCATACTCTGCAACAAACAAGAGTCTGTGAAAGACCTCTTAATGTTGAGTTAAACTAGTCAATCACAAAAGGATGAATGCTGTTTGAGTCCACTCCAGAAAACACAAATGTACAAGAAAAGGTTGAAGTAGGAAGAAACATTATTTAAAAGTTACCAAGAGTGGGAGGACTAGAGGGTAAAGGCTAACTGGTGGGTAGACACATAATAAATTATGTAATGAGAAAAGCAATCTACAGTACAGTGGAAATAAGCACACCATGACCAAGTTAAAGGTAAATACTGGGAAGAGCACACAAGTTAAAGACAATCCTGCAATAAGCATAATGATTGATAACAATAATCTGTATGAAGACAAATAAATAGAATGCTCCAGCTTAACATGGGTGGCACTATAAATGCAACCATACTCATGGATAGCTATATAGGTTTACCATGAATACTTCTATATATATATAGCTATAATGCTGTGAGTATATCCATATATGTAGTAAATCATACAGGGAGAAAGTTATAAAACCTTTTAGTCATAGCCAAATACCTTGTGGGAATAAGCCGCCAAGTCTAGGAGCACAGGACCATCATCTCAGGGGAAACATGCTAATCAGGATAACATAATCCACAAAACAAGGTTTTATATCCTACTTAGGTGTCTAGAAATGAATTTAAAATCTGGACTGGAATCTTCAGGGGTTGTGACAGACTGTCTAAGGAAGGAGCAGCAGTTGGCTTTCCCCTCCCAAAACAAAGGAGAGTGAAGAAAACCAACATGGAAGCAATTAGTCCAGAGGATGAGGGGCATACTTGAACCCTGGTGTCCTCAACTCTGAGACCAGAAGAACAAGATGGGGCCTGGATAGCTCTGCCAAATGCTCTGAGAAGGATCAGAGCAGAAGGTTCCGAGTACAGTGAGAGAAAGATGTGGAGCCACACTCAGTCATTTAAAAAGATCAAGCTTACTGGTCTGATCAGAGCCTGGTTACACACCCTTCGGACTTCAGACGAACATCTTCTCATGGCTTCACTTTCAGCGGAATGAGGCAGGCTTGCAACATTAATAACACCAGGGAATTATATATGTCATAGAACAATGACTCACAAGAGACAGAACAGGCCAGGAATAAAGCTTACAAGACAGCAAGGGATAAGAAATAGGAACAAATGGAAATGGTAAACACAGGGAGGAAATGGTAGTGGAGATTGTAACCAATGTCACAAACAAAGGTGTGCATGCATTTTGTAATGGAAAATAAATCTGTTTGGTTTACTCTCACCCACATCACAATTAAAAGTTTCTTAAATGTGCAATGAAAGTAAAACTTAAATGTTTAGAAAATCTCAATATAAAATTAAATAATGATAAATTTTGTATAACTATAGCTCCATGGTCTTCCCTTTTGTGCTATTATTATCATATACCACTTACATATGTTATAAATACAATACAGCATAATGATAATTTTCACCATCATTTCTTTTAAAGAAATTAAAAGAAAATATATTTATAGTATTTTTATAAAAATATATTTATAATATTTTATAAAAACCTACCCCTTACCACTTATAGTACTATTCATTTCTTCATTTGGTTTTGAATGACAATCTGGAGCTGTTTCCTTTAAACTTTTAGGAAGGTTATCAGGCAGGTCTTCTAGCTTCAGATTTTCTCATGTCTTTAGCAAGGAATAAGGTGTTCTCCTTAAATTTATATAAGGGAAAATGCACTACCCTCAGTAATGGCTAATGTTTAGTTAAGAAAGAAATCAATAATGTGTATTAGTTTTTATGACTCTTCCAACTATATAAAATGACTTCATTTCAGAGATTGGTGATAAAGTGTAAAAACAGAAGGTGATTTGTATAAATAGATAGTTTGAAAGATATACGGAGAGTAAAATCACAGTATTGATTTGATAATTCAATGAGAGCAGGTGATATATTTTTAGAACATTGGTGGGAACAAGAATTTTATTTAGCGTAGATTTACTCAAGTATTAACCAAGTACTTTAGAGAATTTCTGATCTATAAACTGATAAAAATATGAAATTATAAAATGATTATAGCATTGTTTTATGATCAATGGGACTGACTTTTAAGTGTTTGCCTGTTAACTTCTTAAAGGCCAACAAATTCTCACAAATTAATCTAGAAAGATTTAAAAGATTTAATCTGGTAAGGAGAATTCAAACTACAACTATTAATAAAATTAGAGTAAGGAATAGTCATGTTTATTTGAGGACAAGTTGTGTTTGTGTGTGTGTGTGTGTGCATGTGTAAGTTCAGGAATAATACACCTGAACTATTACTCCACTTTTTATATTTCAATATCTTTATTAGTAAAAATTACAGTATTAAATTAATTGTCTTGTTTATTGAAGAAAAAATGTGTGTATATATGTCAATTCAGTAATTACCCATGTGAATTATATATTCCCATTTATGAGAATTGCTCATGTTACACATGCTAAATGAATTAATGATTTATCAAAAAAGGCTATTCGTTTTATTTCCTTAAAGTTCCTTTTTCCTTGCGCTGTCATATAATAGTTCATCTTCAGTAAGTGTCTATACTCCAGGACCAGGCCTCCTGAGACTTGGCACATAATTCATAATAATAATGGAAATGGCATGCTTAGTAGTGATAGCCATGGGACCTCTGAATATTTGGAGGGACAGAGAAGTTACATCACCCATGAAAAAGGCTAATGAGATCGGCAGATTTCAAGGGGCAGGGATAATGACCATTTCGCCCTGCCCTTAGACTTTTCTCAGCTGGTGAAACTCGTGCCTAAAGTGTAATGATTCCAGCATGCCTTCTGAGTAAGAGATTGTATGACATATGAGGTACGTTACTCAGAAGTCAGACCTTTCACCAATAAACACCAACTTAATTAGATGCCTTAATTATGTCACTTTCACCCCCAGACACAACCTCAGGGACAATTTTAAGACTGGTTTTTAGTTTAAAATCCCAGTCTCTGGACCCCAGTTTTCAATAGTCTTTCAAACAGATATCTATTGTTCCCTGAAACGTGGGACATATTTGTATATTGGGCAGGTGGAAATGTATTTCTTGGGCTCGGGAGAATTCGGGGAAGGAGATGCAGATCTGATAGTTAAAATGTGTACAAACCAGGCTCAACTTTTTTTACAGCTGACCTCAGGCCGCAGCCATCTTGGACCAGGTGGAAGCAAAGGCAGTTATTGCTATCTATTCAGCAGCAATTATTTTCTTTTGTATCCAGATGCTGTATCAGGACAAAAACTTCTTTTGAGAATGACCAGAGCTATCTGTTACTGTTTCAACTTTTTCGGAAATACTAGCATCTTCAACTTAATGCCATTCTTCCAACAAGCACTGTGCTCAGGAGCGGCACACAGGAACTAATTGGAGAAAGGCAGCATTTGGGACGCATTAGAAATTCAATATTAGCTTTGTAAAGTTGTTAATAATTAAGCACAGCTTTTGTCTCTATCCCTGCAGCTAGTGACATGAAAGTGATTCCGTTTCTAAAAAACAGATTAAGCTTATGAAACGTATTAAGTAACAAGGTTTTTAATCAACAGTTTATTGATTCCAGCAGGACAGTTTGAAAGCAAAAAGTTCTGGATGCTAGTGAAATGTATTTATAGACTGGTTCACTGCTACTATAAAAAATTAAAGCCATAGATATTTTAGAGGAATTTCATTTTGTTCTTTAGTAGTAACTCTAAGACAAGGGGGAATGTGTTAGCATAATATTCATGAAAATATTCTAATATATACCAGGATATTTATACCTTCCTTTTGGCCTTTTTTATTTGCAGCATAGACAAAGAATTTTGCTAATACATCCTACCACCTGTCAGTTTCTCATACTGTGGTGGTTTGTGTGCAGCTAGGATGCTGGAAGCTATTCTATTGGTATTTCAAGCATTAGCAAAGTCATCCGTGGTTGACAGATTTCAGCAGTTTCCAGACGAAGGCAGACTAGAAAGGATGACCTGCTGACCCAGTTCTGAAAATCATATGAATCACAAGCAAAACATCGTTTGATAGAGTGCCAAAAGATGAGTTCCTTAGATGGAAAGACACCACCTAGGAGTGCAGAATATACCCTTCTGCAATGAGGTTCCATGAGTCCAAGCCAACTTGAGGACAACTAACAATAAAAACAATGCATCACTTTTATAGTTAGTACTTAGGAAACATTATTTAAGCTATTTCCAATTTAAATAATATCCCTGAGGCAATCCTCCAAAATAACTGAGAAAATTGAGGAATATCAATGTTTACAACCACACTGAAAACATAAATAAACTACAGGCAACATGATGGTGGAAATTTCCCCTAATGATGTGGCAAATTGATTAGATTGAGAAACACATGCCTTGCTTTATACCACATGAAATAAAAATCCAAAAATAGACTAAAAGATTCTTTATACACAATTTTCTACAGATAACCCCGAAAATTAAGTTATACTAAGCCAGCATAAGATGAACGATCCATTCCTCTACCAAGTCAGTATTCGATGATGAGAGGCTCCATGTTGGACTGCTGGGCACAAGTTGAAATCACCAGCACCTCTATCAGATACAGATGAGGCTCTCTCCTGCCCAAATAATGTATTCTTGGGAAGCCGCAGGAGCTGTTCTACGCTACCTTATAAAATCCTATGAGTCAGCATTGCCTCCATGGCAGTGAGTCTGGTTTTGGAGTCTGGTATGATTGAACACCAAGTACATCTTGTGTCATTGCCTGTGTCTAGCCCATGATTATAGCTGGCAGAAAACAGCTGGATTGGACAGAGTGGAAATACTGTTGGTGTGCTACCTGACATAAGCTCAGATCTGACGTTGGTTCAACTACCACCAATAGACAATCTAGAGGTGCTGGAAACGCTTTTGCTAATCAAAAGATCTAAAAAAAAAAAAGTCATTGAAAATCCTTTGGAGTACAGCTCTACTCTGATGCATAGGAATGATTCAGAATCAACTAGATTGCTTCATATAAAACAATACAGCCACAGAGTTCTTTCCCAGGGACTGGTCTCTCCTGAGAAGCCCTGGTAGGATATTGGTTCCCTGTGAACCACTAGGTCCTAAGTTTGAAACTACCAAGAACTCTGTGGGAGAAAGATGAATCTTTCTACTCTTTTAAACAATTAGTCTTGGCAACTCACAGGAGCAGTTCTACTCTGCCCCACAGGGTCATTATGTGTCAAAATCCAACTCAATGGGAATTTATTTGGTTTTTGTATGGTCTCTTCTGACAATATGTCCAAACTACATAAGACAAACCTAAGACAAATTCTTGCCTTCTAAGGAGCATGCTGGCTGTACTTTTTCCAAGATAGACTTCTTGTTCTTACTACTCTTAGGATTCTTTGCCGACACCATGATTCTTATATACATCAATTCTTCTTCAGTCTTCCTTATTCAACCTGATTCACTTCCTGCTTCTTGATTCATCTTCTCACTTTTTTGCTCAGCATAACCTGCAGCAGCTGCTCGAGTCAGGAAATCTCCACTTTGACTGACAGACTTAAACTAGACTGACCTGAACCACTTCCACAAATGAGTGAACTTATTTCTTACATGGTGATAATTTACATATATATCACAGGTTTTAATCCTCTAGAGAAAGGAAGTTCAGTCTAGCACATCATGCCCCCAATGATATTTCTCATTCTATATCCTTGCCTAAATCTGTTTACCTTTCTTTAGAATAGGCACAAATATGGATCTCTTTCCTTAAGTTGACCAGGTAGCTGCCCTCAGAATTTCCTGGCGTAGACAAGTGAGTATTTCCAGGGCTTCCTCAGCTTGTTGAAATATTTCAATTGACATTCCATCAATTTCTAGAGCCTTACATTTCTCCAATGACTTTATTGAAGTATAGACTTCTTTCTTCAGTACCATCAGGTTTTGCTCACATGCTACCTATTAAAATGATGGAACATCTACCAATTATTTTACATGTAGATTCCTTGCATCTTATTTTGATGCATCCTGTATCATTCAATATTGTGTCCATAGAGCATCTCAATATTGGAACTTGAGGCTTGATTTATTTTTTCATTTCTTTCAGCTTGATATATGCTGAACCTTTTGTTCCTTTTAGGTTTTCTAATACCAGAACTTTGTACATTTCATTAAAATTGATTAGTTCTCAAACTGCCACTTGACATGTTCTGTTCAGTTCTTTTATGAGACAGATAGGTTTGTTATGCCAGGAAAATTGATAAATGACTCAGCACGGCCCTCCCCGCTCTGTCTTGCTCTCTAGTGATCAGACCAGTTTTCAGCTGCTTTAGCTAGTTCTCTGCCTCAACTTGTGAACTACATTAGCACTTGGACAAGTCAACCCTGTTGATAGAACTTGTGGTTACTTTGAAACCTGCTTCACCATACGGCTTGTGTGTACATCACTCGAGCTTAAGGATAGTGGATCCTGCCATCTTCCATTGTTTGAGAGCCATATCCCCTCTGAGCCTGCTCCACTAAGCTCCTGAGCTGCTGACTGTTGGTGACTAGCCCTGCTGTTTGTTGCCTTTGGGCAAACTCTGCCTGTATTGCTTGAGAGAAGACTCACGTGCCTGCTTCCTTGATCTTGGACCTGGCAGCCCTCTTGAATTGGACTTCCAGTCTATTAACTGTTCCACAGAAGTGAGCTGAACTGAACCCTCTGTGTTGCTATTTGAACTAATTAGCTGTTATATTCTTCTGTGCTATAAAATTTAAATATGTACATATATAATCAGAAGTGTCCTGATTTTTTTTCTCTAGAGAACCCTGCCTAACACATTTTATTTCTTCATGTCTTCCATAAGTCTCTTCCAGTATGCACTTAGAGCTCTTCTTTCCTTTTAAAGACCTTTGCTTTCCGTATGTATGATGATGTTGTTGATGTCATTCCACGGTTTCCAAGGTCTCTGTCATCAGTGTTCAATGAGTCAAATGTATTCTTTATATGTTCCTGAAAATCAGATGAAATATACTCAAGGGTTTTTACTTTGGCTTGTTTAATTCTTTTCAAGTTCAATGTTACCTTACATATGAATAATTGATGGTCTGTTCTATTGTCAACCCCTGGTCTTGTTTTGGCTTCTGACATTCAGCTTCTCTGTCTTCACTTCCCACAGGTGTAGTCAATTTGATTCCTGTATATTCTATCTGGTATCTTAACATGTAGGGTCACCATTTATGTTGTTGGAAACATATTTGCAATGAAGAAGTCTTTGGTCTTGCAAAATTCTATCTTATCCCAGTTATCACCAAGGCCATATTTTCCTACTACTATTCCTTTCTCTTTGCTCTCTACATGCAAATTCTAGTAGCCAATAATTATCAATGTGTCTTAATTACATATTTAGACTGAAGAACTTAGTAGAATTCCTCAATTTTGTCATCACTAGATTTAGTAGTTGATACATGAATTTGAATAATAGTTCTACTAACTAGATTCCTTTTGTGTTCATAGCTATTCTCCTGTCACACACAGCAATGTTACATCTATTTATTTTTCACTTTGATAATCATGCACAGTTAGCAAATGATGGTCCAGAAAGGTTTACTCCAGCATCATTATGATCAACTTTATTTCTTCCTCCGTCATATTTTGAGAGTTTTCTGACTTACAAGGGCACTCCACCTTACAAGGTTTTAATGCTATTTACAATGTTTTCGATATACCTGACACTGTTCCACAGATGTGATAAGTTTTCAGTGGCTGATCCCTGAGAAGTGAAGGGACTAATCCTTCCTTCTTCATAAGCTGGACTTAGTCTGGAAGCTCTGCTGAAAACAATTCACAGTGACATCGTGTCCAGCATGTCACAGCAACACACAAGCCACTAAAGAAAGGTAAGCTGACAGACGAGTCAATTTCTCTGTTATTCAGATTACATTTTGAATATAATGCAATAACCTCAAATTTAAAGCATCTCCATTTTAAATGTACCTTAAAATTACAATCTAATTAAGAAATGAAGAAAATTTATAGTTCAAGAGTGAAACAGGTATGATATAAAAGACAGCCGAAGGATGTAGAGACAACAGAAATACATACAGTAAAGTTTATTTGTAGTAAATGTGCAAAAGCAAATGCTAAAATGAGAAAAGTAAATCATAATCCCAGATGATGCAATCAAAACAGGATGAAAGTATATCATTTCCTTAATTCATCATCTTTTATAAGTTTATTTATAAATAACTACCATTGCTTACTTTTTATTTAGGAAAATATAAAGATTATTATTTTTTGTTTGTTCATTTTGTATACCAATATATAAAAGAAGTACCACTTGAAAACACTGGAGAAGATTAAAGCAGCAACTACAAAAGAACACCCCACCTAGACAAAGACATAAATTGAAGACATTAGCAGGGAAGATATAGCATGGAACAAGATTATAGAGAGAAAACAAACATCCACTTAAATACTCAACAATATTTTAAATCATGGCATTATATTTCCAGTCCTCAGACTACTGACATCAACATGTGAGATGATTAATCTCCTGACTTCAAAGAACACCTTTTAACCCCTTAACTTACTTGTTGGCATAACCTCTCACTCAGCTTTCTGCCTCCTCAGACTATGCCCTTACTCCACTTAGGCCTACCCCTCAACACCCAGGTTCTCCGTGATTTGAGTTTACACCTATTCTCAATGACCCATCTTCTTTTCCTGGGACTATTATAAAAGATAATACATGAAAAAGCCTTGGAGGGACAAGGAGGAGCACTGGTGGCAGAGTGGTTATGCAGCTAACCACCAGGTCAGAAGTCAGAAAACACCAGAGGCTCCAACGGAAAAAGAAGATCTCAGCTCCCATAAAGAGTTGGAATTTCAGAAACCCACTAGGGTAGATCAGCCTTGTCCTTTAGGCTCTCTATATTGGGAATCGACTTGATGACAGTGAGTTTGATTTTGAAATTTGGATTAAGAGTTGAGCAGCTAACTAAATGACCAGCTAGCCAAACCATCAGCTTGCCCATTAGAGAGAGAGATGTAGCAATTTGAGGCCACACAGAATTACTGCATCGGAGACGCTTTAAGCAGTTCTATTCTGTCCTATATGATTCCTGTGAGTTGGAATTGAATAAAAGTGTAGTGTATCATAGAAATAGAAAAGGTTTTCTCATTTTCTAGATCCTAGGAGTCCAAAATCAAGGTGTCAGCCTTTCTGATACCTTCTGAGGCCTCTGAAGGAAAAGATGATTTCCATGCCTCCTAGGTTCTGGGACAGCCATCAGTGTGCTCTTTGGATTAAAGAGGCACTTCAATTGGCCATCAACAATTCTATCTCTATCTATCTTCTTCTGTTATAAGGATACAAGTCACACGTGAAAATTGAATACACTAGATTCTAGTTTATATACTAGGTAGACATTCTAAAATATGCACTCTCTTATATGAGTGTCTAAAATAGGAAACACTCTATTCTAGTAGGATCTTGTGTTTTTTAACTGAAAATATGTAAAAGACTCTATTTTCAAGTAAGATCACATTCACAAATGCAGAGATTAGGACTTTCATACACTTTTTAGAAGGCAATTCAATCGATAACAACTTCCACATGTGTAATTCTGATGCAGGCCATTTATTCTGAATTCCAGACCCACACATACCTCTATATACTTAGTATCCTGCTATCACTAGTTGATGTCAAGTCTGTTCCAACTGATAGTGACACTACAGATACCAGAGTAAAACAATGCCTGGTCCTTTGCCATCCTCCCAATTATGCTTATTCTTGAGACTATTGTTGCACCCACCTTGTCAATCTGTCTCATCCAGTGCCTTCCTCTTTCTCACCAACCATCCACTGTAGCAAGCTTGATGTCCATGTCTGGAGACAGGTCTCTTTCGACAATCTGTGCAAAGTACATAGACCAAGCCATGTCATCCTTGCCTTCAAGGAGCATTCCATCTCTACTTCTTTCAAGACAGGTCTATTTGTTCTCTTGGAAGTTCATAGTACTTTCAATATTCTTTGAAACACCATAGTCAGATGGATAAATTTTTCTTTGGTCCTCCTTATTCAGTGTCTAATTTTCACATACACATGAGGCAATTGAAAATACATGGTTTATATTAGGCATCCCTTAGTCTTCAAAGTAACATCTTACAATTTATCAAAGACACCCCAAACTCAACATGGTTAAAACTCCAAAGAAGGATCTTCTAAGTCTACCCTATCTCCAATGCAGTCATCATCAGTTGTTCAATCTAGAATTCCAAGTCATTTGAATTCTTCCCTGCTTTGCCTAGAGGGACTCTCAAAAGTGATACAGTGATCACATTACCCATCTGCTATAACAGCAATATTTTTCACAAGTTGCTTCCAATAAAGTCTCACTTTGAATGGTTCCCCAAGCTGCAGTCTCTTGATAACACAAATCTGATAACCCATCACCATCACCATCTCAAAATCCTTAGAGATTTTCCTAGTCCTCTGGGTTCAAAGCCAAAATAGTTTTAACATGGCCTATAATGTCCCCCATTATGTCCATACTTTACATACTTTTCCAACTCCTCCATCTTCTTGGCCCATCTGCATTCACTTCCTAATACAGACTAAAATGCTCTGCTCCTTCTGGCCACTGGACCCTTGTAGAACCCATTTCTGTTCTCTGAAATATATTTTATTAGGTTTTTATCAATTAATTAATATTCAGTGGTTTAGATCAAACAGCACTTTCTCATGGAAAACTTATCTGACACTGAGATTAATCCAGATTCCACTTACATGTCATTCTTTACTTCACCCAATAATTCATCTCTACTTTAATTTTATATATATATTTGTGTACATGGGTAAGTAAAAAGGTACTGCTATAAAATCAATGAAATCTTTATTAAATAAAAATATCAAAATGTGAATCTATTGTTTTTTCCTAACAAAAAGAAGCCTGAAGGGGAAGCATCAGGGTTGTAGGGAGGACACAGTAAGGTTTCCCAATGGATTTCCCATAAAAAAGCCCTTTCAGGCTGAGCCCTGGTGGCATAGTGGTTGAGTGGGGGACTGTGACCCACAGGGCTGACAGTTCAAATCCAGCAGCAGCTCTCCAGGAGCAACGCTGGGCTTCCTACTCCCACCAGAGCAGTGATGCCATAAAAAAAAACCCACACACAAAGACCTTTCTACCTTCAAAGGATGAATAGGTGCGTTTTTGTGATGGAAAACAATTTTTTGGTGCAATTCCCACTGCCTTTTTCTCACCAACAAAGCTTTCAATTTAAAAAAAATAACCTTCTACATAATAAACTCCTATGACCATCCCTCAAAACAAACAAAGCAAGAAAAAGAGTCACCATCACTGCCCGAACTAACCTTTCTACCTGGAATCCATCTTCTCGACCTTCCTTAAAACTCAATACAAACACACACACACACACACACACACACACACACACACACACACACACAACCTCCTAATCCAACTAAAAACTGTTGTTTTATGTGGAACATCATCCTTGTAAAGTTATGGGCATGCACTAAGATTTGGAAAGATGGCCACTTTAATTTTGTTTTAAAAAATGGTATTAGCCCAGATTTCCAACTCATTTTTAATACCTTACACAAAAATTATCCTTCAGATTTTTTAAGATCTCGCAATGAAACTAAGACAATGTGATGCTAAAATAACTTATCTGGAGTTATTATTTTAATATAATATTAAATTTAAATATAATATCCACTAATATTAGACATGTTTACATGTTTTTCATTTGGAATAAATCCAAGCATGTATGTTCTGAAATGGTAGTAGTGATACTGTCTGACTTCTCTCATATAATTTGAATAGTATCTATCTTTTCTTTCCAGATTCAAAGCTACATGAAGCCCAGACTTATATTTGGCATACCTTAAGCATGTAGATAAAATGTGTGACATCTACTATAAATAATGTTTTGATTAATGGTTTTTCCCATTTATTTTAAAATTGCTATGCATGTTCAAACAGGTCATCTTCAGATAAAAGCTTCTCAAAGAGAAAATGTCCTTTGCATTCACAACTGCATTTGGCAGGGATGAAGGATTCTTAAGAGACCGACTATCTGTTTCCTGAAATTATGCACGATCAGCAGCTGGAATACCCATGGAGCCCTATGGCCCATTTGTTTAGGGATGGCAAACATCTGCCCTGTGGTGTTGATTTCCATTTTATATTTGGGCCTGTGTCCAAGTTTTTGCTTTCCAAACACATGCCACTAGCCAACAGCTATAGTTTTTCAGGAAACGACATTTTGCATTTACATGGAGACCAAGAGAAGTTCCTAATCCCAAACACAATTTGCAAATAAAAATACCATTGTGAAAATACGAGATACATGAAAAATTTGGTGCAGTTACCAAATGCTTTAAATCTGTTATACAGAATACATACATATATATATATGTGTGTGTGTGTGTGTGTGTGTGTGTATAGTAAATCCTAACCTCTACATGTATGGTTATTTTTCCATTTTGGAATTGAATGTATTTGGCTTATCAAGTAGGATTGGTGTTTGGTGTGTCTTGAAGCCATCTCTTTTGAGACATACAATCAACAAAACAAGCAAAGCAGCAGAGAAGAGATGAAGTAAGCTAGGTGCCAAGACAATTGGAGATCTCCAAGGACCCAGGAAGCTGAAGATGATGGGGCTACGAAGTTCTACCAGCATCGACAGAGACAGAAAGTCTTCCCTTACAGTGGCTAACCTAAATTCTGAGTTCTAGCCTCCTAAACAGTGAGAAAATAGATCTCTGCCTATTAAAGTCATCTCTATTTCTATTATTGGAGCATTCGATTAAAAAGATAGACATTGCTGTGACTTAAAAAAAAAAAGAAAAAAAAAACAATTTTGACTCTCTAATTCCCCAGGAGGGCCCTGTTGGGCTCTATGGGATCTATCTAAAAGACATACCTATCCAAAGGAGACAGCATGAAAATACTTGGAGAAAATCCAAAGAGGGTCATGTTGTCGTATTTATTTACCAGAACTCTAGCTAGCTTTAGAAAAAATCCATGCTTGTCATCAGAACCTTAAAGAGCCATGGAAATAATGGGAATGATGTCTATTGGAGAAGAAAGAACATGGGGCTGAGCCCCGGTGGCATAGTGGTTGTGCGCGGGACTGCGGCCCACTGGGACGGAGGTTCAATTCCAGCAGTGGGGCTGGGCCTCCTACTCCCACCACCGGAGAGCAGTGATGCCCCCCCCCCAAAAAAAAGAAAGAAAGAACACATTACTGGGATGCATTGCAAGCTGATGAGTATTTCATTGCATATGCCAGAGATAAACTTAAGTCAAGAGTACCATTTTAGAAAATCAAATAAAATATTGATCTCCGCAACTGGGAGTGGAATAACTATAAGAACATTAGACAAACAAGTTACATAAACATACATTACATATATAATATATACACATATATGAAGATGGACTTAATCATAATAAAATTTATTTTTAAATGGGTGGGGCAGTCATGTACTTATATTAATTTTATGATTGAAATGTAGGGGTGAAGTCTAGCCTGTTACTCTGGAGATAGCCATTGAGTAGCCAATGAGCCCTCTATGTGGGCATGGCTTTCACCTGAGATTCCTGGGAAATCTTGCGATATTTCCCTCGTGAAGATGAGAAGCTATCTTCCCCAGTTGTTGGGAGTTAGTCTCAGAGATGATTAATCACAGACAAGACAACCTGGCAGCGTTTGAGAAGCTGAAGAGTCGGCGGAGAGACCACACAGCTTTGCCCTGATGGAGCCAGACCTCTGAAGCTGGGGTGGCCAAATGGAGAGCAATGAGTTGCTTCTGCTGTTGATGGACCCTGAGTCCTGGCAGTGAGGAGCCATGTGGAGACTGCTGCCAGTGCCAGGATTCTGCACCCACTGACCTGTGACTTTGTGAGTCAGAAGAAGACTTTATAGACTGATTTCAGGCATATGGGTTAATACTGGACTTATGACTTTGAACTGGACTGGGCTGGGGTGCTTTCTCCATGTCCCATTCCTTTTGTATATAAACCTTTTCCTTAAACCTATATGCGTGTCCTTGAATTTGTTCCTCTAGTCTACCCGGACTAACACAATGTGTCACAAGTTAAAATTACAAAACATGTAGAAGAAAATAGTTGTGATCTTGGGCTATGCAAAAATATCTTACAATTCCTAAAAAAGTCACAATTCCTAAAAAAAAAAAAAAGTAGATAAATTGAGCGTCATCAAAATGTAAAACTCTGCTCATTAAAATAAACCATTAAAACACAAATAGAATTTACAGACTTTAGGAAATTATTTGAAAATCACATACTTGATAAACAACTCATTATCAAAAACTCAGCATTTAATAATAGAATGTCATCACCATCATAGTAAGGTAAGCAGCTGAAAGCTTCCATCATTCTCCACATTGGAAACATTGAAAAACAAGTAGCAATGATCAGAATCTACATTGTAGAACTCCTGTAAACAGCCAGAAGTCTACAAGAATCCAGTGGATACTAGATCAAGAAAAACCAAAAGTAATTGAATCGATTCTGACTCATAAGAACTCTGTAAGACATATTACAGCTGCCACTTGAGAGTTACAAGGCTATACTGATTTCTGGGGCCAGCGGTAGGTTTGAACTGTCAATCTTGTCATTTTCAGCCCAGTACCTAGCACACTAAGCCATCAGGGATCCTGGATCAAGAAAAGGGCAATTTTTAAATTATTTTTTCAGGTGAGCTCACAGAGACAGAACTAGTTCTTAGCTTATTTTTAAAGGCATCCTGAAAAAAATAATTTGAATTTGAAAGATTTCAGGTGTTCTGCCTACTATTTTTTACTCATCTAACTATAAGAACTCCTACAACAGAAGTATATGCCTTGAGTGAATACTGGACATGTCATTAGAGTATATATGTGAGAGAAATACCAGCTTCTTGCCCTGTCCCAGAATAAGGAGAGGAAGTGTTCTTAGACACTTAAGAGCCTCTCCAATGTGCAAGCACCCCAGATGGTACTCATTTGACCCTGGGTATCTTCATATTGGATGCATTTTCAGGTGAACTTCAGAAGGCACTAGCTCTTTGCTTCCTTTTCTATGTACACTAGACCTAAATTTTTGAATCTCCCCAGAGAATGACTGCTGGAATCTTCGTGCCCCCTTTCACAAATGCAGTCAATCCATGGTGTCATTGGTTGAATTGGCTGACTCTCAATATAGCCTTCCAATGGTCCTGTCAAGAGATAAGTGAGTTTTTCCAAGAAACCTTCCCATAAATCTAAAGAAAGATTAATGAAATTGAAAAATGCTTTTTGGCAAACATCATGTATATATGATTGCCATTTCTTGTGGTTGTAGATAGAAATCGTCATAAACTTTAATGGAAGTTGCCTGGTCAGCTCTAATGTCAGTGTGGGTCTGGTGATTTACCATATCTAAATAGATCTTCATGTAGTTTTTTGAACAAGAAGTATGATGTTAGCAGTGGGTGGACATGACCAGTTGCTGTGATATCCATTATCATCATTGAGGGATGATTATCCTCATCTCTTTTGTTACTTTGGTGGTTGTGTTCATTATGTTTATTCTGTTCATCTAGATTTCCAAAGACATGTGTAACAGCCACTAAAGTTTCACCATAAAAATACTAAATGTGGTCACTAGAGTCACTCTGGACCATGTGACTTATTAATATAAATCAACGTCTATATGCTGTCACTCTCCCTCTTTCTCTTTTCAAGATAGCTCTGCCTCTTCTTTTTAACTGTCCATCAGGAAGGAGTAGCACACAAACCCGTCACAGAAAATGGGAGCAACTATAACTCTGTAACTGTGCGTGTGTGTGTGTGTGTGAGAGAGAGAGAGAGAGAGAGAGAGAGAGATTTTAAGCAACTGTGTCAAAGGATGAGTGGAGTTGGCAAGGTTAGGACAGGTTAGCTGACAGAGAACTCAAGAGAGAGTCAGCTTTGCAATCTTGAGCTGATAATTTTCAAGACAGTCCAATAGGCCAGAAACTTGGAGAAAAAATTCTTGGAGAAAAAAAATACTCTTGAAGTGTAATTGTATCTTTTCTCCAATATTTCTGAGCAAATGAGCTCTTAAAAACCTTCAACTGATTGAATGAGGCTGATGCACATTATCAAAGGTAATCTCCATTACTTAAAATCAATAGATTATAAATGAAATCACTTCTAAAAAACACTTTACATTAACATTGAGACTGCTGTTTATATTCAAGTAACTAAGCACAATAGCTTATCACAATATGTGTACAAACTTCATCACCACAGGGTCATGTTATGGAGGTTGGTGTAATTCTGTCACCATGGAGAGATTTTCTTGGACTCATCAAGATTCTTCACAGTCTCTAAATCTGGGTTATGAAAATCTGATCATAACACTGGTGTTTAATTACTAAGGTAAAATGTAATAGCTGAAGTCTCAAATTGAACTTGCAATCCTCTGGGTTTGTAAAACAATGGATAAGAATAGAAGTCCACCTGAGTCCTGGTGGCATAGTGGTGGAGTGTAGGGCTGCAGCCCACAGGGTTGACGGTTCAAATCCAGCAGCAGCTCTCCAGGAGCAAGGCTGGACTTCCTACTCTCACCAGGGCAGTGATGTGAAAAAAAAAAGAAAAGAAAAGAAAAGAATAGAAGTCATTGTTACAATGATTAAAGGTGTCTACACTCCCAGTCAGAGACACTGATAGTAGTCAAAGATGAAATTAACCTAAGTCTCACGAGGCAGATTATTTTTCATTATTTGTTGAACCTTGGGCTACTCTCAGTCCTCCTCCTCCAGAAGTTTCATGGGAAACTTCTCTATCAAAAATAAACTCTTACTTTTTACACCTTCTTTCTATTTTTAAAAATTAAGTTCAGAATGCACCATCAGCCTCGCTTGCAAAACAATGTACAAAATTTGCAAACTAAGTGAGTGCTGTGTACAGATTAAATAAATCAGACATACATTCTAATATCCTTCTTAAACAGGCCAGAAATAAATCCCTTCAGGATCCTTCTGTATTTCAACAGCTGGCTCTTTAACTTGAAATCCCCGATTGAGGTCTTGACAGTGAGAGTTTCTGTCCCAAGCTTATCTACTAGTGTTGATCGCTCTGGTGTGAAAGACTTTCTTTTCTGCCTCATCAGACTTCGTCTCCTCGCTGCACAGCCTTGCCTCCTTTATTCTATGTGGCTTCCCCCTATTCGAGGTGGTCTGCAAGAATTGCTACAAAATCCTCACTCAGGGTTGTTCTCTGTAATTTTGTATTTTATGTCATCATATCTTATATTCCCTGTGCTTTCATTTCTTCCACAATTATATTTGTTCCATTTAGCTTCACGCTAAATTGCTTCTTTACATTTTTGTATTTCTCATATTATGAGTTCTATTTTCTCAAAATAGGAACACTCACAATTGCATACTCAGACAAACTAATTAATAAGGTACAAACATACCATTTTGATTTTTCTAATCAGATGCAATTATTAGGCCCTATGTTAAGAGATCCCTTATAAATATTTTGAAATTGTTGAAACCCATGAACTAGCATTGTAATTCAGACTAGCATATGAGCTTGCTGAGTTACAATGGAAGCTGAGTTTACAGTTTCATCGCATCATTTATGTGACGTTTATAGCACTGACTCTTAAAAATCTCCTGAGCATGTCCCTTCTTGTTACAATTTCTAATATCAATGGAAAATTGTAGAAATTACCAATGTTCAAAATTTTCCCAGAATAAAAATTTCTTCATTATGAAAGTTTGGTTACTCTGTACATAAGGAATTTTTAGTAGCTGAATAGGGACCAACTGAAAAAGAAGCAAGAAATTGATATTAGGAAAGCATAAAATATGCAAGCTATGATCCCACTTGCCATTTAATGTAGCATATGTTTATGGTGAAAATTTTGCAATCGAGGATATTTATTACAGCATATTACCAGTCATTAGCACCTTGCACAGTACTGCCAGCATCTTCCCTTGGTTCCTCTTGCATGATAGCCGACCCACGTGCAGAATTGCCACAACATGCTAATCCCCCAGTTTTCAAGGTCTTCAGATGATCATCTTGTAGCTAAAATTCATCGCCGGGGGGGAAACAGGTGAAGTCGATTGATCGCCCTGAGAAGCTCTTCATTGGAGGACTCATACAGGAACTCATGAGATGGTGCTTAAAGCAGGGTTTGGCAAATCGGGATGAATTCTCGAAGTGCTCCCAATGAAAGACCTCGGAAACAAGCAAATCAGGAAGATTTGCTATTGTTACTTTTGAAAGTCTAGCAGATGCTAAAGATCAGCCCGAGATAGGAATGCCAGGTCTTTGGATGGAAAACAAGGCCGAAAAAGCTGCTAAACCAACATTTGAAAGTGGTAGGCGTTCAGTCCTCTCACCCCCAAAGGTCTTCAGGGTGGAGGAGGAGTCAGTGGAGGAACCCTTGGAGTGGGGGGGGGGAGGGGGAGGAAGACATATGGATGATGGCGGTTATTCCATTAATTTCCACATGAGTTACTCCAGGGAACTGCTTTCAGTAACAAGAGGACCTTCCCCACAAAGTGGAGGGCCACCTCCTGAAAAGCACATTTCTTCGGGACTAGTGTGCAGCAGCACTGGAGTGGGAGGGTGCTCCTGCATCGTGTGGAAGAGATAGTTACAGACGTCCACCACGAAGGGAGCCCCTGCAGAGATGTTCATTTGCCCTAGAGGGATGAAGCAGGTTTCACTAAACACTGTTATTCAAGCAGAGGTTACCCCAGTTCTCGTGATTCAAGAGATGATACTTGTAAAACCCCAAGAGATGATACACATCGTGAATACGATCATTCCAGTTCACATGATGACTATCCCTCCAGAGATGATGGGGAAAAGAGGTGGCTATGGTGCAAACCAGGACTGTTGAGACCATCCAAGTGGAGGTTCCTACAGAGAGTCCTCTGAGAGCTGCGGTAACTCACACCGCACTCCACCTGCCATCTGAGAATGATGCAGTCGTTGGGTGGCTTACAGCAGCCCACAGGAGAGTTAAGTGGGAATCAAGACAGTTGTTAAGCAGCTGAAGAGACCTATGCTTCAGTAGTCATGGAGTGCTGGCAGACAAGAAAGAGGCTTCCGCCTCCGATGGAGAGGGGGCATTCTCCTCCTGGTGATTCGTACAACAGTTCAAGCCCTGCAGTATCAAGAGGGGTTGGCCATAGGGGAAGCCAATCTGATATTGGGGAGGCAGAAGGAGATTAAAACAAGCAAAATTTTGGACCAAAATTCCTGTTCAAAGAAACAAACTAAACAAAACTGGAAACTATATTCTATAATAATTACCCAAGAACTACTAAGGGAAAATTGTGTTACTTTTTAAAATTTTTCCTGTTTTAAATTTTTCTCACATGGTCTTTATGTCCTTGTGAGGAAAAAGAAAAATCCAATTAATTTCATTTGAGTTTATGCCATTGCTTTCAACAACCAAATGCTAAATGTGTAAGACTTGACCTAGGTACTAGTATTGTAGTGCTCTAGAAGTGTATCTGTAGGCCACTCCCTATTTGATCTGTGCTGGTAAATAAGGCACACAACACTAAGATCTTCCACCAACATCTAGCCACCTACTATGGAGAGGTGACTCCTTCTGCCTATATAAGCCTGCTAGATATTAGACGGGCTGTTGGGTTTGCGGCACTCTTAAAACTTCTGAGTGTCTTCAAACAGAAATCTCAAAAAGGTCCTGTGGTGAAGAACCTGAGGACAAATTCTTACTTAGGAAAGTATTATTCACTCAGTAAACCCAAAGCAAAAGGAGAATGCCTGCTCATACATTTCCTTTCTGACATGTCCTTGGGAATCAGCAAGAGCCTCCCTTTTCCTCTCCCCAATTAAGATGAGTTAAAGTGTATATTAAACAACTACAGAATACTAAATAAAAAGTTTGGCCCAACAAACATAAAACATATTAATCAAAAATAATAGTGAGGGAGTGAGACCTACGATGGCAGACTAGGCCAAACTCCCTATAGCACGAAATGAAATGAAATGAATGTAATAGTCATCTTGGAGTCAGAAATGAAATTATAAAGAACAAATTATAAAGAACAAATACTGATGAGAGGTACAGATAGACCGAAAGAGGAAAAAAATTTGAATAAGTAGTGGGAAACTGTTACCAACACTCACATGGTAATTTTGGTTTACTGCAAGATGTGTACTGTCCAGAACTCTAGACTCACCACAATTGAGTCAATATTAATTCACAATGACCCTCAAGTACAGGGTAGGATTTCCTCTGGGAGCTTCTGAGATTGTAAAACTTGTTGGAATTAGAAAGACTTATTTTGAGGCACTTGCTAAAGAAGATCAAGGATTGACGTCTCAGTATGGATTACAACTCATTATAAAGAAAGCCAAAATCATGAAAACTAAACCAATATAACTGACGCTGTCAACAATTGAGTCCTATTTGGATCCATAGTGTGTTAGTCCAGGTAGACTGGAGGAACAATTTTCACAGACACGAATATCCATATAAGGAAAGAGTGTATATACAAAAGGAATGTGACACTGAGAAGGCATTCCAGCCTGTCCAGTTCAAGGTCACAAGTC
This sequence comes from Nesogale talazaci, assembly GCA_004026705.1. Lineage (NCBI taxonomy): Eukaryota > Metazoa > Chordata > Mammalia > Afrosoricida > Tenrecidae > Nesogale > Nesogale talazaci. Next base: position 220,033 of record PVJH01000490.1, on the reverse strand, counting down.
CGATATTAACCCATATGCCCGAAATCAGGCTATAAAGTCTCCTTCCGACTCACAAAGTCACAGATCAGTGGGTGCAGAATCCCGGCAGGGGTCTCCACATGGCCCCTCGCTTCCAGGGCTCAGGGTCCATCAACAGCAGAAGCAACTCATCGCTGGCAGAGGTCTCCACGTGGCCGTCCAAGTTTCAGAGATCTGGCTCAATCAGGGCAAAGCTGTGTGGTTTCTCTGCCGGCTCCTTCAGCTTCTCAGACGCTTCCATCTTGTCTGTGATTCATCGTCTCTGAAAGTAACTCCTAACAACTGGGGAAGATAGCTTCTCAGCTTCATGAGGGAAATATCGTGAGATTTCCCAGAAGCCTCAGGAGAAAGCCATGCCCACATAGAGGCCTCTTTGGCTACTCACTGGCTATCTCCAGATAAACAGGCTAGACTCCACCCCTACATTTCAATCATGAAATTAACATAAGCACATGACTGCCACACATAGTCAATGCTCATAGAAGTAGCATTGAAGAGGTCAAACATAGGGTAGATCTGCTGCACAAGACCACTTTACAGTGTTGAAAAGCACAGATGTTACTTTGAGGACTACGGTGTGTTTGTTATAATCTATGCTATTTCCAATTACCTTGTACATATATGGTATTTGGACACATTGAATAGGAAAGGTCAAAGAAGAATGGATGCATTTGAACTACCATCCTAATAAAGAATACTAAAAGCACCATGATACCTGGCTTTTACGAGATATAGTATCTGAAGTCTTAAAGGATTGCAGTTAAACAAGCAGTCATCTAGCAGGGACGCAACCAAGTCTACATGGGAGAAGCACACGAAGTCATGTGATCATGAGGACCCACAGGATCAAACAACCACTGTGATGTGAATTAGCGGGGTCAGAATGGCAGTGCAAAGCCCATTCTGAATTTGGGGAGAAATGGGGAATGGATCACAATGATTGATCACAATGATTGGATCACAACGCACCCCACCCCCTACCTCACCCCCACTACAGAAGGTTGAACAACAGAAATGTGGGTGAAGGGAGACAACAGATGGTGTAAAATATGAAAGCAAAAATAATTTTTAAATTACCAAGGGTTCACAAAGGTGGGAGAGGTCGGGGGAGGGAGGGGGAAAAAAGAAGAGCTGATACCAAGAGTTCAAATAGAAAGAAAACATTTTGGAAATGATGATTGCAATGTATATGCAGACGTGCTTGGTACAAACAGACGTATGAACTATAAGAGACTCCAATAAAATGATTTATTAAAACATAAGAAAATAAAATTATCATGAGCTGCTAAAAGAATAAGGAAGTCTGTTTTAGAAGTACAGTGAAAGCTGATACCAAGGGCTCAAGAAAAAAGCAAATGTTTTGAAAATGATGGGGGCAACAATTGTATAAATGTGCTTGACATACAATTAATGGATAGATGAATTGTGATAAGAGTTGTACGAGGCCCCAGTAAAATGATTTGTTGTTTTAAAAGAAAGAAAAAAGAAGTACAGTGAGAACACTCCTTAGAGGAAAGGATGATGAGATTTTTTCTCATGGAATTGGAACATGTTGTCAGGAGAAAACAATTCCTGGAGTAGGGCATCATGCTTGGGAAAGTGGGGAGGCAGAGAAAAGGGGAAAGCTTTTGATGAGATGGACTGACCTAACAATGCACAGAAATGTTGTGAGGATGGTGCAGGATGGGGCAGTGTTTTCTAACTTTAGGTATTTTCACATTTCATTATAAGATTTGACTTTGTCTTCTCGAGCTTCCCTTTAAAATTTTCTGTTCAGCTCTTCGATTTCTTCAATTTTTCCATTTGCCTTGGCTGTGCTAGGATCAAGAGTAAGTTTCACAGCCTCTTCTGATGCTCACATTGATCTTCTCTTTCTTTCCTATCTTTAATGATATTTTACTTTATTCATGCCTGATGTCCTTGATACCATCCCACAGCTCGTCAGGTCTTATGTCCTTAGCATTAGGCATGTCAAATCTGTTCTTGAGATGTCCTCAGAATTCAGGGACGTACTAATGGTTATATTCTGGCACTCAGATTTTATTAATTTTCTTCAGCTTCAATCTGAACTTACATCTGAGAAGTTAACGGTCTGTGACCCTGGCCTGGTTTTTGCTGCTGAAAATGAGGTTCTCTATCATCGCTTCCCACAGATGTAGTCAATTTTATTAAATTAATGTGTGTTCCATCCTGAGACGTCCACATGTGTATCACCTTTGTATTGTTGAAAAAGGTATTTGCAATGAAGAAGCCGTGATTTCCATTATGTGATGTCCAACTTCATTTCTATCACCAAGGCCATCTTTCAACTATTGTTCCTTCCTCTTTGTCTAAACTACATAGAATTCTTTAATAGATGCCCTTGTTTAAAAGATATATAGGAAATTATCTCATACTAAATCTCTAACTAATATAATTTAATTACTAATATGTCCAGAAGACCAAAAATACAATATTCCCCTCTACTCTTAAATGTATCTTTTAACTGTATTTTCAGGCATCAGGAAAAAAATAAAACCTGTATTTTCAAGGGCTCAAGTAGAAAGAAAATGCTTTGAGAATGATGGTGGCAACAAACATACAAATGTGCTTGACACAGTGGATGGATGGATGGACAGTGATGAGTTGTATGAGCCCCCAATAAAATGACTTTTTTTTAAAATTTTTTTTAAATGACTTTTAAGAAAACAACAAATAAAACCAAAAAACCTGTATTTTCTACTATTTGAAGGTGTGTACATGCAGTAAATAACACAAAAATAAACATTTCTACAACTTATAGCATTCTCAGTGATATTTGGCACTTTTTTAATTTTATTAAAATTCTGATTGTGAAAATTAGAGTGTCACATGCTGTTCCAAGTACTTGACCAAATTTCTTGCAGTAATATTTTGCTAAAATATACTATAATATAACAACTAGAATAGTGATACTGATACAATCCACCAACCTTATTTAGAATCCCCCAGTTTTAGTTTCATTAATTTTTAATGTCTTTGTGTTTAATGCTAAACAATATTAGAATATGTTTAAGTTAATGTATGCACCACTGCAACAACAATACTGTAGCATTCTGTCACCACCAGAATCCCGTTTAGTGTCATTTTATAAGAACATCTACCTCTTCTGTTGTCTCGCCCCTTTCACAGCCTGTCCCTAATCATTAACAATAATTAATCTGTTCTCCATTCTAAAATTCTATTATTTCAAGAAATATTACATAAATGTAATTTTACAGTACATAATGTTTTGGTTCTGACTTCCTGTGCACCACCACCACTACCACCCTGCAAATTCCCTGGATACTCATCTAAGTTTCTACATCTACCAATAGTCTACTCCTTTTTATTGTTAAGTGGTATACCAGAGTTTGCTTAACCATTCATCTGTTGAAGATAATCTGGGTTGCTCCCACTTTGGGAATATTACAAATAAAACTGCCATGAACTTTCATGTGTGAACATAAATTCTCATTTCTCTAGGATAAATCCCCAAGAGTACAATTTCTGGGCTATATGATAACCCCATGGTTAGTTTTGTAAAGAAGCCAATAAACTATTTTCCAGAATGGTTGTACCATTTATTGTTCCACCAGCAATGCATCAATGTTCAAGTTTCTCTGCATCTTAACCCACATTTATAGTTGGAGTTATATTTTAGAGACTAATGGCTAATGATGTAAACATCATTTTAACTATGTATTTGCGATTTTAATATCCTATTAACTCTTCATTAAAATACTATTGATTAAATTCACCATTATATATGAAATAAATATATTCCCTTTTGAACTGATCTCATATTCCTGTGTCTTGTACATGATTTGCCTATAAGCATTGTTTCCATTTTTGATGGCATAGTAACTAGATGTCTTTCAAAGGACAATCATAAAATCTCAAGAAAACACAAGGAAATCTATTTGAAATCACCAGAGATTTACTGATCCAAAAAACATCAAATGATCACATCACGGAAGCAAGAGAAATGCAAGGTGCAGCTCTAACACTGAGCACATGTCGTCCCATCAAAGGATTTCCTGGTGAGTCCTAAGGAGCTCTTGCTAGGAAAAGGCAAAGAAGAGACAGACCAATCTCACAAGGACTGAAGAACAGCTTCCAGCCACCAAAATACTCCAATTAGCTTCATTTAATTGCCTGCCACAAATAAATAAATAAATAATCAATCCCAAACAGACTAAAGTTACTTCATGCAGATTAGAGATTCAAAACAAAAACCTTCTACAGTATTTCATAAATAAGTCAACATTCAGTAAAAATCATTCTATGTCATACAAAGAAACCAGCCACAAATGGCCAAATACTGCAAAGGAGGTGTAGGAAGGGAGGCGGGAGGAAAAATCAGACAATAAAAACAAACCAAAAAGAGATACAGATATATTGAGGTTATTGAGATGGCATTGTAATTAAACTGTAATCCAATATGTTCAAATTTTAAAGATGAACGATTAAATTAGATCATTTGGAACTATTAAAATCAAATAAAACAATATATCTGAAATTCAGAACTGAATACATGTATTTAACAGTAGATTACTCTAGAAACTAGCAAACATTTTTGTCAGTTATTATTTTAGACTTTGAGGACCATTCAGTCTCTGTTGCACTTAATCAATTCTATTATTATTATGTAAAAGAAGTCACTGGAAATATAAAATGAGTGAATATACATATATTCTAATAAATCTTTATTTATGAATATGCATATGTTCTAATAAATCTTTATTTATGAATATGCATATGTTCTAATAAATCTTTATTTACAAAAACTGAAACAAACTGGCTAGTCATAATTGCTCATCAGTGGATTACACACAAGTAATAGGTTCTGTAAAATGGATTATGACTGCATAAAATATCCAGACAGAAGTTTAAATTCATAAGCATGGAAAATTTAGAAAATGTGTAAAATATAAAGAGGTAGTTTTTATATACTATTGTACAGTCTGTTGATAAGGGAATGAAGAGAATAAAACACAAGCCGTATTGGTTGAGATGATGGGCACGCATTCTCCTAATCTTGATGCCCCAAATTGAAATAATGTTTCAAATCTAAAAGGCCACAAGAAGACCAATGTTCCCTACTGTAGGCAAAGTAATTTTCTGAAGTTTAATTCTAGTTACTAGACTTCAGATTTAAAACTCCTTCAGAAGTTCCACAATAATATTTGGGATTATTTGGCGGGGCGGGTGGTGGTGGTGGGCATCACTGTCCTCTGGTGGGAGTGGGAGGCCCAGCCTTGCTCCTGGAGCTGTTGCTGGATTTGAACCACCAAGCCAGTGGGCTGCAGTCCTGCACTCAACTCCTACACCATCAGGGCTCAGTCCCTATTTGGGATTATATTAAGAATTCTTTTTTTCTTCTTTATTTAGAATTCTTAATATGCCCTACGAAATCTTCCAGAATCTGACCTTGATTTTTTTCACTTGTCTACTCCCCCTTGTTCTGTACCCTAGACACCATGAACTTCTGACCATTTACTAAACTACCAAGTGGCTTCATTGATTTGCTCTCTCTGTCTTCAGTTAGCTGTCAAGTAACTCTCTTTGTCTCCAATTGGCTGATTTTCTTCCTTTGGAATACCCATTATGGTGTACTGAGTGACATGACATGGCACTTCTAGTCATAATCCTCAAAATCCCTACCATATCACTGGTCCGTGAAGCAAGAAAGTGAGGTGCTTTTGAGATTCCCCTTTGGGCTTGCTTGTGCAGTGTGGCGCCTCCTGTGAATTTGACTAGGGAGTTAATTTGAGTGTGTTCCTTCAGGCTGAAGCTACCAATGGAGTGAAATGCTTTGGGATCCTTATCAGCAGAGTTTTAAAAGCTTTCTAGCATTTCCTGAGCTGGAAAGAGGCAATCTTGGTTGAGAGACAGAGGACCAGGGGGTCATGAGACCAGGGAAATGTATGTCTTCACATGTCAGGGAAAAGGCCACCTGGATTGAAGAACTGTATTCCTGAGCATTTCTACTCCTGTACTGTACCCAGTTAGCTTCCCTAATAAAGTCCCAACTTTGTGCGTGAGATCTGTGAATTCTATGGGCTCATTAGTGTAGGTTACAGAACCCGGTAGAAAAGTAGAAAAGTGCCTTGGGTTGGTGTCAGAATTGGAGGTTAGAGCCATATCTGACCTATTCCTCAGAGGAATTGGCCCTGGGCAGCTGAAGCTGATTTGATTCAGATGCTAAAACCAGGCCATTTTTTTACACCTGCCCAACATAAAGCACAACACAAGGGCAGCTGCTCCTCCTTATCTCTGATAGAATTGATTAGAATCATTTTCATGAAGCCACTACAACCCTTCCTATACCTGTTCTCCAACCCTTCCTAGGCTTTGTATCCCTTGAAAGCAAATACTAAGTGAAAAAATCTCTACGTGCACCTCTCGGCACCTAACACATTAATTAGTTTACTACATTAACTACCTTGAATAAATGCTTTATGAATTTATAAATGTAGTTTAGATCGAAAGATTGGGTCTCCAAACACATAAAAATCAATAGAGCAAATAGACTCCCTAGTTAGTGTAAATGGTTTAGGGTACCCAGTTGCTAACCAAAAGAGGCCGCCTAGAGGCACCACAGAGAAGACTTGTTGATCTCCTTTATAAAAAATGGAAATGCTGCAGAGCATAGTTTCACTATGACATGCGAGTCAGAGTTGTCATGAGTTGTCAAGAATCAGAGAGGCAGCAAATGGCTATTGGTAAATTATACCAATGTCAGCCACTGTACAGATAGTGCAGAGGGCACCAGGAGAGTGTCTTTGTGACATATAGGAGGAGAATACTTTGGATAACTCTATATGGTATATCTTAGAATATCCATAAGATGGCAATGCTTTTTAATCATCACGTTATTAATTGGAAAATTGTGCTATAGACATTGGGCAAGATCACAACTAGTAACAGATGGATCTGCATTTCTTACTCACATCAGCTTGACTCAAAAGCTCATGTTTTTATGACTTCACCACACTGTCTTCACCCCTGGAATGACTCTCCTTGAAAACTGAAATCTATCCCAGGCTACTGAAGCTTCTTGAGTATCAGAAGCACATAAAACAATTCTCTATGGTTGCCTATCTTGAATTGTGATACCATTATCCTCTTATGGAGCAATTGGTGTGAAATCAGATCCTACAAGGGAGGAGGCTTGAGAACGAATAGAAAAGAATGACTCTGGCTCCAGTTCAGCCAGAGACAAAACCTTATTGGAGTTCTGCGGAGGCCTGTGCACAATCCGCGTAGATTCTGTCATTTGGCAAGAGTTAAATAGAGCCTTGTGTCCTCTAAGATTATTCTGTTACCTTCAGGATTATATTACCCATCATTATATTTAACCTATGGGAAAAGCTAACACAAAGCTGTGCTAAAGATGTAATAGGAAGCATATAATAAAGAGTCCTCATGTCAAGATACAAGTTTCCCACAGTGAGCTAGTGGTGAATGGATTCCTTTTTGTTTCTGCATGCCATCCCTGAGGGGAACTTGGCCTCAGAAGCCCAAAGGGACACAATAAAGCTGTTCCAGCACCCCTGGTCAGATACAGGTGCTCTGGTCTTATTCATATCTGAGGTGCCCAGACAGAGCGGGCAGGAAGAAGAGAAGGGAGTTCAGACCTGACCTTATCTTGCTTAATCTGTATGAATTCCAGAAGGCCCTTGGGAACCTGAGATTCCTAGACATTTTGCCTTCTCACATTTCCTACTGGAAATCCCTCCAGCTGGTGGGATGCTAAAATAGGTACCATTTAGCTAGCTAATGAACTCCATATGCAATTGCTAGAAATATAACTGACACTTCAGTCTCAGGATCTGCAGCATGCCTTCTACCATCTTTCAGCTGCCCGGTGCTGCTGACTGCTCACAACGCTTCTATGTCCCAACTTTCTCTGCACCAGTTGGAATTAAAAGTAGGCGCTTGATGTGCTAATGTCTGGTTATACTGATACATATCTGTGATTCTGATCAAATAAAATAACATTTGAATAAAAGTGCCAGACACGCGGTGGACACTGTCTGAACTCTAATCAGGATTTACACTCTAACCCTACCCACTGTTTCCAGGTCCATGGCTCGTGATTCCAGCCTCCTCCCAAAGTCTGGTCCACATCACCTTCATTTCTATCTGCCGTGAAATGTTCATTGTTCCCAGCAGCCAGATGGTCCGCCAGGATTGCGTGCAGGCGTACCATAGAAACCCTTAGAGTGACCTCTGGGTGGAAGGAGCATTTTCACTCCTGAGCGATACAGTAAAGGTTGTAAGAATCAAAGGACAGCCTGTACTCATGGACAAAGTCCAAGTGACTAGGAAAGGGAGAGAAATGGAAACAAGAAATGCAGGAAGAAAGTGGATTAAGTGAGGAAATCACAAAGGATGAGTTGAAGCAAAATGCGTATGAACTGTTGAATGTAAAACTGAGAGTCTGCTTCTTAAACCCGCTCTCAGTTCACAATTTATTTTTCTCAACTAAAGAAGTGGCAGGGGGCTAAAGAATCCTATAGAGAGGAGGTCGGCAAAGTGTGGCTAGCGAGCTATATGCGATTCCTCCAGAGCGGCTCTGAAGTAACTGGAAAACATATGAAAGTTATTATTTCAGATCACGGTGAGTTTTCTTGTTTGGGAAAGCATAGTTAAGGCTATTAAGTGATTTTTAAGTTGTTTAAGGGACAGGATTGGTTCTCCAATCTTGCCAACCCCTGGTATAGAGGAACTTGTACCCTCCCTATTTCTGTGTTCTTTAACTCTTTTGACTTTGGGAATACCGCTGATGCCCAATAAATTGGCATCTAGTGAATAATACATGATGGAAGGGACCTGAGATGCTTGTGAAATATTGGCATGTGACTATGTCATGAAAGAGGTGGACTGAAGCAGCAGTTTCTGTACCTCGTTTCACCTTAGCGCTAAGGGATGTGGTTGTGGTTTGTGGCCACTCCGAGAGACCCCACATACAAAACAGCTAAACACGGCCCACCCCTGTGCCTTCCTCCCAAGGTCCCTGTGCTTGAGCCCGTTGTTGGAGCCACTGTGTCAGCCCACTGAGTCAAGGGCACTGCTCTCTGTCACTGGCCCTCTACTGTGGCGCGTGTGATGGCCTTCCAGAGATCAGGGGAGGGGCAAATTTAAGTCCCTCACCTTTTCATGTTTCCCACACCGTATAGTCATTTACACCGCTAAAAAAATTCTAAGTAGTATATGACACTGCACAGATCAGCTGGTGATTAACATTCATCTAGGGTTCAGCATAATATCATAAAGATCTATCTGCTTTCTTTAAAATCTGTATATAAGTTATAATAGGTACACATTTAAAGGCAATAAAACAACAGCAGCAATTTTTGGCTTCATTAAGGAACAATGCTAAGAACTTTTCTTAAGTATGTGCACATCCCACGAAGTCTTCATTTTGAGATGGGTGGATGAGAAGTAGGACATGTTGGACATTGATTGGCTGAATAAATATCATGTTATTATTGAGTTATAGTTATTCTTGAAGTCCATCATGAGACAACTGGCTAGTGACACCTTACAAATAAGAGAACAAAATAGTGCTTCATCAGGAGATATTTTCAAGTTTATTAATTAATATGCTTGAGTCCATTGTTAAGTCTGTGTGTCAATTCACCTCACTGAGGATTTTCCTAAATTTCCTTGATTGTGTACTTTATCAAACATGATACAGTTTCCTATAAACTGGTTTTCATGTAAGCCAAAGACACAAAAATCTGGTTTATCAAGAGTACTATAGGCCTATTCTTTTGCAAGTGACTTCTTTTTTTATTTTCTTGCACTTCATCTTCTTCTCCAGTACCACATTTTCAAAGTATGGGCTGTTGAGTCTTTAGTTTTCATTTTCCTGCTTTTCCAGGCATATGACTTGATTGAAAAGAAATGACTGGGGTGGTGTGCACCGTAGTGATCAAAGTTACCTCGTTGCTTTTTCAAAAACATCAAGGAGATGTCCTGCAACATAGTTTTCCAGATTTTGTTATTTGGTTTATTAACTGCTACTTCCATAGGCATTGATTATTGGCCCATGTAAATGACATTATCTATCTTCTATATGCATACTTAAAGCTCACTGACCTTAAGTCAACTCTGACTCATAGTGACTCTAAAGGACAGTGTAGAACTGTCCCTGTGGGTTTCTACAAATACGACACTTTCAAGGAGTTACTGGTGTTTCTTACTGCTCACTTTGTGGTTAGCTGCCCAATGAGTAACCACGGTGCCACCAGGGTTACAAAAAAATTGTATGTATTTAGTTACATATAAAATAGATATCAATATACAGAGGTGTCCTTGGAGTATAATGGGTTATTGATTGACCTGCTAAGTGTAAGGTCAGAAATTCAGACCCACTGGAGAAAGATAAGACTACTCGCACAAAGATTTGAAGTGTCACAAATATGAAAGGGTGTCCAATGTTATCCAGTCGGATCACTATGAGTTGAAATCTACTCAATGGTATGAATGTGTATAGATAAACAGAGGATAGATGCTTGGACGGTTAGATGACTAAATGGATGGAAGGATGGATGAATGGACCCACGTCATGAGCAAAAAAATCAAGGCTCAGAGAGAATAAATAATCTGACAAAGACCACAAAGTACTGAGTCAAGACACAAACTCAGTCCTGTTTGACTAAAAAGCTGGCGCTCTTATCCACATTAAAATATTTGTCAATGATTTTAAATTTCAGAACAATTGTGAAAATTCAAACCCTTTGCTGTGGGGGTGATGGCTGTGGAGTCAGATCGCATAAAGGAGGGAGGGTATAGAAAGTGCAGAATGCTACTTTGCCTTCTCGAGTGGACCTGAGAAGTAGCAGACCATCTTTCTATAACATTGACTATCCCAAGGCATTTGACTGTGTAACTCATAAGAACCTTTGATGGCCTTGAGAAGAATGGGGATTCCAGAATATTTCATTGATTATTTTCGCTGATGTTCTGCCAAGCATGATGTGTTGCTTCAGGAAATAATCCCTCCTGATAACATGTCCAAAATATATGAGATAATGCCTTGATTTCCCCACCCCCATCCTCAAGGTGATATATATATATATGCATATCTATAATGTGCGTGTATATATACATATATATTTATAAACATGTGTGCATGTATATATATTCCTTTCAAATAGCAACGCTAGAATAATGTAATGTCACCTCTTGGCAGGTCTTAGTCCACGAGACTGACTTGGGTATAAGGATACTCACCCAGTCCCTAATGACAATAACTGGACAGAAATGTGCTTTCTAGGATTCTTAAGTCATTCCTAAACCCAGAAGATAACTGAATTTCCCATTAGAGAGCCAATTTGTTGTGAGGGAAATTAAGTTGTTATTGCCTCTTGAACGTCAGCTGGCAGGCTCCATGTCTAGCTGATGCCTGTAATGATACAAACAGTCTTCTGAGCACAGCCCATATGGCAGCTGCATATGGCATTTACAGTTGTTATAATAACAACAGCCAGCCAAGCAGCACAACACAGCACACCTCTCACCCGCAAGTGACCTGCTAATTAGCAGCTGTGTGAGGTTAACAGAGAGCACCTCATCGAGGGCGGTGTGTTATTAATATCAACACTGACCCTGGTCAATGGGGAAATGTATGCCAGGAGGAGCTCACACATTCCCTGCCAATGCCGGTCAAACAAATGGGGAAAGCACGCACTCCACAGAAGAGGCCTGTGAAATTAATATAACACTGAGCAGAGGGAATGCAGTGTCTTTCTCCACAAGCACGCCCACAAATTCTGAATTGTAGTGACAGCATTCCTCTCTAGGATTAGGCATTGGCATGAATTGTGTCCGGATCAAAGTTCACTGCTTTGAGACAGGTTGCTGCATCCACTCTCCCTCTATCCTTCTTGCCCTATTTTATGGGATCATTTCACTTGTATGCATATTTACACTAAAGTTTCATTGTGCTTTCTACTGCAGACCCATATTTAAGGGCAGAGTGTCTCCCAGTATTTTTTCAGACCCATCTAAAGGTGACAAGAACCTTTGTATTTCCTTCGCTTTGGCCCCTTCTGTATCTGTACTGTAATTCCAAGTTCTGCTCCCATAAAGTATTTGAAGGTTGTTCTTAATAATTGCCACTTAAAAGGGAAACAGACATTTTAGGCAAAATAAACTGAAAACGTGTTGTTCACGTGGACTCTGCTTCTCATATTTTCTATTTTAAGTTTACCTCATTGTAGCATGATTGCCTCTCTCTTCAACGAAGTCAAGCTCCTTCCCTTTCTGTAACCCATATAGCTTTTAAAGTCAATATATAAAATTATATCAAATAGATGATTATTAGTAGTCATTCAATTACTTAGTAGCAATACATAAACATTGTTATTCTTGTTTGCCACCACCTGGTCATCCCCTGACTCAGAGAGTCCCCATGGAGAAAGGAATGCTGTTTGGTCCTGTGCTATCGCCATGATGGGTGGCAGATTGAACCATTGTGATCAATAGGATTTCCATGGCAGATCATCAGGAGTGGATTTCTGTGCCTTTTTTCCTAGTCTGTCTGAGTACAGAAGATGCTGAAGTCTGTTCAGCAGCAGAGAAACAGGCAAACCTCTTCTCACACATGGTGGTGACATCCCATCAGGTGCATTGGCCAGGAATCCAAACAGATTCTTCTGTACACAAGGCAAAAGTTCAACTGCTGAACCACCACTATACCCATAGTAAGCGCACATTAAAACCAATAGGTATTGGGTGTACTAGTAAGGTAATACTATGTGATAATAATATAGTAATAATAGTAGCAATATTTTTAGGTTAGGGAAACATCCGGCAATGTGCTCACCATGATCTCTTTCTATCCTCACCACAGTTCTCCTAAGCATTTATGTTAGACAGGGTTCTCTAGAGAAACAAAAGGAAACGAAGAATTTTTATATACTTATACAGATAGAAAGATAGCATAGGAAATAAACAGTTAATCATATAAAGCAGTGCAAATGGTGCTGTGCAACTCAATTCCATGTGACGGATAATACACTGGCAGTCCATACCTCCTTGTCACCAATTTTCCAACCATGTTCCTTCCAATTTCCTGATCACAGTCCAAGAATCAGCATACAGTCTCATATCACGCCATTTCTCCTTCCAGGAAAACTGAATGATCAGGTACACTGCTCAGCGTTCTACCCTTTGGGAGGATTTCCCTTCACCACTGGGAAGATCCTAGAAAGGGGCTGTAGTGCTGTTGCTGTCCACTTACAAGTGGCACCTGCATATCATGCAGAGCCATCTGTAAACCAAGTGTGACTTTTCACTTCTTCAGTTAAATTATTATAAGGAACTCCCCAGCAGGCCATAGGTGCAGACTGGGAGAAAGAAAGTAATGTGACAAGAGCAGACTGTGGGCATTTGGGGTCACTTCTTCATGTAGTTTACTTGTATCCTCAGCTCCTGCTTTGGCCCAATCTCAAATATACCACTTTCATTTAACAATGGAGAGTTGCTGTGCATGTCCAACTTTTTGGCTCTGTGGTCAGACAATACCCAGTTCATGATGGGTAGTTCAGGCCCTATGGTGATATGGTGACCCATGGTAAGGCGTTAGTCTTCACCAAGAGCCAGTAGCAGGCCAGCAGCTGTTTTTCAAAGGAGGAGTAGTTGTCTGCCGAGGATGGCAGGACTTTACTCCAAAACCTCAATGGACTATGCCGCGATTCATCAATAAGGGTCTGCCAGAGACTCCACACTGCATCTTTGTTTACAACTGACACCTCTAGCACCTTTGGGTCAGGGAAAGCATATGGTCCCAGTGGAAAAGCAGCTTGTGTGGCAGCCTGAACCTGTTGCAGAACCTTTTCTTGTTGTGGGTCCCCCTCAAAATTGGAGGCCTTTTGTATCACTTGATGAATAGGTCAAAGTAAAATACCTAAATGAGGGATATTCTACCTCTAAAATCCAAAGTGGCCCACTAGGCATTGTGCCTCCCATTTAGTTGTTGTTGGGGGAGGTGGGGGGAGGCAGATGCAATAGTTTATTCTTCACTTTAGTAAGAATATCTCAACATGCCCCACACCATTAGACCCCTAGGAATTTTATTGAGATGGAGGGTGCTTGAATCTTCATTGGGTTAATTTACCAACATCTTATACACAGATGTTATACCAATGAATCTGGAGTCTTTGATGCATCCTTCTTAGTAGGTCCAATCAGCATAATGTCATCAGTATAATGGACTTATGTGACATTTTGTGGAATAGACAGGAGATCAAGTTCCCTTCAGACTAAATTATGGCACAGGGTGGAAGAGTTGATGTACCCTATGGGAGATAGCTGTGAAAGTATTTTGTTGCCCCTGCCAGCTGAAGACACACTGCTTCTGATAATCCTTCAAGACTGGTATTAAGAAGAACGCATTGGGCAGATCAATAGCTGCATACCAAGTACCAGAAGTAGTAGTCTGCTCAATTGGAATCACCACCTGGTTAAGTTTACAATAATGCACTGTCATTCTCCAGGATCCATCTGACTTGCTTATGTGCCAACTAAGTGAGTGTGGCAGTCACCTAACCTGATGTAAATTTGAGGATTAAGAGTGTAGGGATGGAGTCTAGCCTGTCGATCTGGAGATAGTCAATGAGACCTCTGTGTGGACATGACCTTCTTCTCAGAGAATTCTGGGAAATCTGGTATTTCCTTCTTGAAAGCATGTGATACTCTTTCACTTGCTTGAAGACGTTCTACTGACAATGTTTGCTGCCTGAATAACTTGACTTACAAGGCTGGCTCTCTGCAAGACATCCCTGAGGAGAAGACCTACCCTGATACAACAGGAAACCTGGACCTAGAGAAGTCAATGCTGAGATGCTTACAACACCACTGGATCCAAATATTTCTACCCACTGGCTTGTGACTGCTCTGCATTTGGTGTCATTGCATTTGTTTTGTGAGTCTGAAGAGGACTTTGTAGATTGTTGTCAGACATATGGACCAATATGGGGTTTATGGACTTGATCTAAACTGGGCTTTGATGCTTTCTTAATGTACAGTTACACTTTACATAACATTCTTTCTTATATACATATATGCGCTTATAAATTTGTTTCTGTAGTCTGCACAGACTAATACAGTGAGTTAACTGGGTTGTGGTAGTAATCACCACCCCTCCATCTTTTGAGTCTTTAGTGGTGGCATTTATCTCCACAATTCCTCCAGGAATGTGGTATTTATTTTGCTTACTATATTCCTAGGCAATGGCAGTTCTAATGGTGTGCACTTGGCCCTTCCCACCATGATAGCCCTTAGTCTACATCTCAAGAATCCAATATGGGGGTTCTACCAGTTACTAATTATGCCTATTCCAATGATGCATTCTGGAATTGGGGAAATAACCACAGGATGGGTTTTGGGGACTCCTGGACCCACGGTCAGATGTACCTGAGCTAAAACTCCATTGATAACTTGACCTCCACAAACCCCCATTCTGACTGGCAGGCCTTTCAAACACTCCTAGAATGAGTGTCAATTTAGAGCCAGTGTCCAGTAATCCCTGAAAAGTTTGATTATTTCCTTCCCACCAATGAACAGTCACTCTTGTGAATGGTCTCAGGTCCCTTTGGGGAGGGCCAAAAGAAAGACTAACAGTATAAACTTTCAGTGATATAGCAGGGTCCTCCTTCAAAGGGACCCAACCTTCCCCTCATTCAAGGGGTTGTGGATCTGTAAACTGGCTCAGGTTTGGGAATTGATTGAGTGATCATGACTGTCTATTCCACTGTTCATCTGATCTAGCACTCTTCTGCCTGCGTAGATCACATAACTATTTAATAGGTTTCTCATGTATTTCACTCCTAGGGACACTTTGGATAAGTAGGTAATGCCATAAGCCCACACAAGACAAGTGGCTTTAACTACTAGGGAAACCTGGCTGTCTATTATAACCACGTCCATCCTGTCCCTGTTGATTCAGTACAGACACCTATCTTCTACCACCACGGGGCTCAATCAACCCTATTGTGGGAAAATGTTGGAATTAGGGCACTTTCCACTGTTAATCCTGGTGTACATAAAATAGCAATTACAGGAGTCTTCAGAGATCCTGGGGCCCATTTCACAAACTTGTTCCTTGTGGTTGTTGTGAAGGGTATGTCCTCAGGACACCCCCTTTTGGGGTCTATGGGAGTATCCTGATAGATCCACTCCAACATACCAATTTCCCTAAGCTTTTGGATGCCTTTTTCTACAGTGTACGAAAGTAGGTCAGACCTCTCAAGTTGGTCTAATCTAGGCCATCTGGCAGCTCCTGCTTCAGTGAGCCAACCAAATAAAGAAATAGATCCTCTCTCAGCCTCCCTTGCTGAGACATTGAAACAAGAATCTGTATTTAGGGGTCCCAAATCCAGAAACTCACACTATTCTAATATTTCTTGCAATAGTAATAGTAATAATATCCCAGGCACTTCATCACCATTCCCAGAGATATTCCCCAGGCTTCTGCTTATACAATCCGGAAGCTCAAGCAGCTCTTTGTGAGTGTAGCTGCTTCTTCTTGGGTGATCATCTCAACCTCACCTTATAGGATTTTTCTGAGCCTTAAATTTAAGACAGGTTTAGTTGAAATAATAGGTGGTGATGATGTTTCCTGAGTGTTCTCAGCACTATCTTGTAAGGACTCAGGCAATGCTACAGATACAGCCCCCCCCTGGACATCACCTTGAACAGTTTGGTTAATCTGCTTGGGTGTGGATTGTTTTATTGATAGTGGATTAATACTGTCAGATGGGAGGGGCTGATCTATTGATGTCAGATGGGAGGGGCTGATCTATTGACTGGGCTGATTCAGTTATTTTTAGGGGCTCAATATCCTCCTATTCTGGGTCATTAGCCCGTCTGGTCCCATCCCGTGATTCAGGGTCCCAACATTTCCCTATCACTTTGGTATCAGACACTGTTCTAGATCTGCAATTCAGCTGATGTTGTAATTCAGCCACTCACATAAAGAGACTCTGGACCTGGTTCAAAGCAATGTCAGCTCTATTACTAGAGGTGAGAAGGCTCTCCTTTGAAGGACAGGCAGAAACTTTTAAGTCTGAAAGTCAGCACCTGAGGTGTGCTTCTGAGGCCCTGAGATCACCCCTCTCCTTAATCACTCTCTATTGTAAGGAGGACCAGTCAACCGGCTTCCCTATCCTTGCCATCCTGACAAAACTGCTGAAAAATATCAAACATACAATCTCCCAGAGCCTCTACTTTAACCAGCACCCCATTTTCAATAGTGATACTATAGATATTAGCTTTGTGATTTAACACCATAGATTAGTAAGAGTGGCAGACCTATCCATGTCTTTAGGTGTAGAAATAACATTATTAGTGCTATTAAAACTAATCAGATTGGGGATTCAATTTAAGAAGGCCATATTTATGATTTTATTTCTCTAGAAACACTCCTGGTACCAATTATGTTAGACAGGGTTCTCTAGAGAAATAAAACCAGGACACTAATAATTATAGATAGATACAGATAGATAGATAGACAACATAAGACATAAAGAATTAATCTATAAAGCAACACAAATGGCTCAGTGCAACTCACTTCCATGAGACAGCTTATACCCTAGCAGTTCTTCAAGTCTTGAAGGCAGCCAGTTAGTTCTCTGTAGAGAAATCCAGACTGTCTGGTCATAGGCAGTAAACAGCAAGGCAGGTCCCCAATAGTCAGCCAGATGACAGAGTCTAACAGTGCCCAGTTGAACTGATGTGTACTCCAGTAGTGTGGCAAAGCAGAGTTTAAAGGAACCTCAAATTACAGCTACACAGTCCACGGGTTAGGTTTCCCACAGTAGTATAGCTTGCAAGAAAGGCAGCCAGCCAGCTGCACACTGGTCCAGTGATCAAGAGTAAGAGACTTGCTGAGCCATTTATCTCTCCTCCCTTCACTTAATCCCACATGTGTTCATTGGCCATGTTGGCATAATAAACTTACCTATGACAGCATCTTACATTCCTTTCTCATTTTATTGGTAAGAGTAATGTAGCCTAAAGAAATCCAGTACTTTCTCAAAATTTAACCATCAATGTAAGTGGTGGGATCATAACAGGCCAGAACTGACTCTGAAGGCCAAATGCTTCATGTGTAGTCAGTGTCTGATCTGAGCTCCAGTCACCTCTTTTTTACATGAACAAAATCAGATGAAATGACCTCGAAGGATGACACTTTCATGTCCGTGAAAATAAATTCTGCCATTCTCAAGAGGCCAATGTCTAAATCAGAAAATGAAGACAGGAAAGTCAATGTCCTGCATTGTGTGGTTTAGCTGTTTGTTATTCATGACACTTATACCTTCAAAAGGTTTTTCAGGTCAAAGGGGCAGACCTCTTAAAGCGCTTTCTCCCAAAGTCTAGGAAAACATCAGTATAGTTCATAGAAAGAAGCCATAATGACACAGAGAGAATGAGTCAGGGGCACCAGTAGACAAATTTCCAGAAGTTTGGGGATATTGGTTTCAAATGGGAATGGACTTAGGTGGAAATCTGAGAAGAGAACCAAGTAAACCAGCATGTATGCAGGAGAAGCTTCCAGGGTAAAATCAATTCCAACCCACAGTGGCCTGTGTAGGGTTACTGAAGCTGTAAATCTATCCAGGAATGCTTAGTCTCTTTATTCTCCCACGGAGTGGCTGGTGGGTTTGAACCACTGGCCAAGATGCTATCAGTTCACCACCAGACAGTACTACAGAAGGCTAGTGCAAAATGTCCAGGAAGGAGGAGGGACCATTTTGCCACTGAGTGTACTAAATGCACTGCCATTAGCCCCACCTTCTCTTTGAGTTTACTTTCCTGTGCCTAGGAAACTTATCATTCCTTCCAGAATTACGACAACAATAATAATAATGTAAAGTTCTTCCAGTAAGTAAATTAAAAAAATTTCCCAGGAATTATAGCATTACAGAATGCCCTTAAAGAGAATAAAACCCTTTGATGCCAGCATTTAGAGGACCGTAGGGTTTTAGTGAGTCCCTGAGTGAAACAAATTGTTAACATTCTCATCCATGCTCATCCATTAACAGAAGGATTGGGGATTTACCCAGAAATCCCATGGGAAATAGTCCTGGTGATCTGTTTCTAAAAAAAATCCATCACTGAAAACACTTTATTTTTATTTTCCAAGAATATTTACATATTCTCTGTTTAACTTTCCAGGTTGCCTGGATGGACACAGACTGCTTGTGACATTGAAACTGGTGGTCATCAGCTCTGGTATTATTTCTTTCCCTCTTGTGTGTGTCAGAATAAAGTGTTCAAGAAAGGACTGGAAGATATAGAAAAATAAGTTTTCTAAAACACACATAAAAACAGCAGAGGTAGAAAATATAAAGAAACAGATAAGACACCAAGAGAATGTATCCAAGCACTTCAATATCTTGCTAATAAAAGCTTTTAAAAGACATCAGAGAATAGATAGGAAATTGTCGAAAATATAAGGAGGGAAACTCAGAGATGGCCAGGAAGCAAATTTCTTCAGAGTAAAAGTACAGTTACAAGATGGTTAAGACAAATGACTTAACCACATCACATCTAAATATCACATCTAAAATGGTTGTTAAATATCTCTGAAAGCTTCCAGAGAAAATAGGGTAGGAACAAATGTAGTACATAAAGAACAAGAATGTCATATTTCATGAAGATAATGAAGTATAGCATGCATACCATCTAACATTAGTAACCAAGTTTCCACTATTACTAGCATTTTACATTATTAGTATGATTCATTTGTTGAAATACCAAACCAACGTTCATACTGTATTACTGACTAAATCCACACTTTCTTTAGATTCCCTTAGTTTCTGCTAAATAAGCTCACTGTTCCAGAACATCCTGTTGAAAGGGCATGAAGGCAAGAGGGAAGAAGACTCAAACTTATCAGCCCTCCTTGAAGTGGAGTTCCCACAGTGCTCCATCCTGCAACCTTCGCGACCAACTCTGACATGAGCCATCCCTCCCACAGCACACCTGCTGTGGGAAGCACCAAGGAACAGTTCGCATCTGGGTTCGAAAAGCCATTGCAATCACTACACAGAACTCACAGACTGGAGTTTAGAAAGTTTGTGAGGGAAGTTAACAGATCACAACAGAAGATCAACAATGTTCGAGGTAGAGCTCTTTTAGTCAGAACTGCCTCTTTTTGTTAACAGGCAGCCTTTCTTTTGGTCATTGGCCTCTCAGTCATTCAACCCCATGGTCCCTGCCCTCTTCAGGCAAGTTCTTTTATCACTTAGGCTCTTCCACTAAGCATCAACTCTAAGACTTGGTTCTGACCCATAGCAACCCAATGTACAACAGAATAGAACACTGTCTGCCCCACACCATGCTCACAATTGTTCTTATGTTTGAGCCCATTGTTGCAGCCCCTGTGTCAGTCCATCTTATGACACTGTACTTCCCCAAGGAATGTTCTTTTCTAATAGCATGTCCAAAATACGTGAGATAAAGTTTCGCCATCCTCACCGCTAAGTAACATCTGGTTATATTTCTCAAGACAGATCTGTTTATTCTTTTGGTCATCCATGGAACTTTTCATAGTCTTTGCCAAAACCACAGTACAAATGCTTCATTTTTTCCCATGGTCTTCCATACTCAATGTCCAATTTTTGTATGTATGTGAGGCAATTGAAAATACTATAGTTTGGGTTATGTGTACCTTAGTCTTCTGTGTTAGTCCGGGTAGACTAGAGGAATAAATCTCATGGACATGCATGTTGATATAAGGAAAGGGTTTATATACAAAAGAATGGAACACTGAGAAAGCATCCCAGCCCAATCCAGCTCAAAGTCATAAGTCCGATATTAACCTATATGCCCGATATCAGTCCACAAAATCTCCTTCCGACTCACGAAGTCACAGGTCAGTGAGTGCAGAATCCCAGCACTGGCAGGGGTCTCCACATGTCTCCTCACTTCCAGGGCTCAGGGTCCATCAACAGCAGAAGTAATTCATCGCTGGCCAAGGTCTCCATGTGGCCACCCCAGCTTCAGAGGTCTGGTTCCATCAGGGCAAAGCTGTGTGGTCTCCTCCAGCTTCTCGGATGCTGCCATCTTGTCTTGTCCATGATACATCATCTCTCAGACTAACTCCCAACAATTGGGGAAGATAGCTTCTCATCTTCATGAGGGAAATATCATGAGATTTTCCAGAAGTCTCAGGGGAGAGCCATGCCCACATAGAGGCCTCATTGGCTACTCAAGGGCTACCTACAGATTAACAGGGTAGACTCCACCCCTACATTTCAATCATAAAATTAACATAAGCACATGACCGCCACTCTCAAAGTAACATTTTTATTCTTGAACACGTTAAATGTCTTGGGCATTAGATTTACCCAATGCAATGAGTCTTGATCTCTTGACTCTAGCCTCCATGAGCCTTGATTGTGGGTCCACGCAGGATGAAACCCTTCACAACTCCAACTTCTGCTCCATTCATCATGATATTTCCTGTCCAGTTGTGATAATGTGGGTCTACTTTACATTGAGTAATATTCCACACTGGACGTTGCAATCCTTGATCTTCATCAGCAAGTACTAAAGTCCTCTTCACTTTCAACAGCTAGGTGGTGTCATCTTCATATCAAAGGTTAATAAGTCTGTCTCCAATGTAATCCAGGTTCTCTGAATATTTACTCACCAACTTAGTGAATAACTATAGTGAAAGGATACAACCCTGGTTCACACCTTTCCTTATTTTAAACTAATTAGTATTCTTTTGTATTCACACAGGTGCTTTTTGATCCAGATACAAGTTCAACATGAATACTAATCAAGTGTACTGAAATTTCTGTCCTTTTAAAGATTATTCATAGTTTTTTGTTATCCACAAAGTCAATGCCTTGGCTTAGTCTAAAATGCACAAGTAAACATCTGTTATTCTCTCTTTTCAGCCAAGATCCACTTGACATCAACAATGATACCTCTTGATCTATAGCCATTGCAGAATCTGGCCTGGACTTCTCATACCTGTTGGTCAATGACTCGCTGCAACTGTTGTTGATTGTTCCTCAACAAAAATCCACTTGCAAGCAATATCAAAATGATAATGTTTTATAGTTTGCCGATCTTATTGGTTCACCTTTCTTTAAAATGGGTAAAAATATGGGATCTCTTTAGGTTAGCTGGCCAAATAAATGTCTTCCAAATTTCCTGGCATATAAGAATAAGTGCTTCCAGTGCTTCATCAGCATTTTGAAACATTTGAGTTGGCGTTCCATCAATTCCTGGACCCTTGTTTTGGGCAAATGCTTTCAGTGCATCATGGATTTCTTCCTTCAGTACCATTGGTTCTGGATCATATGCTATGTCTTGAAATATTTGAATGTGAATTAGTTTTTTGAAATACATATCATTTCGATGCTTCCTGCATTGTTCAATATTTTACTCATAAAAATATTTCAATTTAAAGTTCTTTCAGTTATTAGGGTTAGGATTAAAATTAAATTAATTAGTATTAAAATTAAAAAAAGAAAATAGATAAAGTTCTTTCAGTTTAAGACATGCAAAGTGTTTTCTTCCTTTTCAGTTTTCTAACTCAGCAAATTTAGCATCTTCAACTCTCTGTCCAGAGGAATACTATTCTGATGGCAAATCTACTACTAAAAGGCATTCAGTTCATTCACTCTGTAACTAGAAAGCAAGTCCATCACTCTTGGCTCGGCCCTTCCTGCTATTGTCCCTGCTGCCTCAACATCACCTCCAGGGTCAGATCTGTGTCTCTGCTGCTTGTCCAGTGGCACAGCTCTATCTTCTGAATCAATGAAGTTCAATGCTCACGAACATTAAGGTCTACATGACTAGATCTGTTCCTGTGTCTTCTTTCTGGTGGTAGTGAAATTAATCTCTCATCTGAGGTGGCTCAGTTTTCACAGCATAATGGCAAAGTGGACCAATCCTCACAATAGAGTTCCAAGTTTTATAGTCACAGTTAACCCTGTTAACAATAACATCACTAAATCATATAATCTTATAAGCATCATCCCCACCTTCTCTTACCTAGACTCAGCAAGAAAAAAAAACAAAATAAATTCAATCTGCCTGGTACCACTCATGTGTATAGGCAGAGTTACAAATCAAACAAATTGCTTAAGTATCAAGTATTTTTAGTCCCATTTTGACTAGGACAGTCCCAAAATTTATCTTTCTTTTGATGACCTTGGCAGCCTTGGGGAATACCGATCAGAGATTTTTCAGAATGTCCTCTACTCAACTTTGTCTAATGGCTTTCCTAGTGTTAGATGAATATCATGGTCATCTAAGCCATCTTAAGCACATCATTACCAATGATACATCTGTCAACATGAACTTGTCACTGTTGAGGTTGACCTTGATTACCTGGCTAAGACAGTGTCTTGCATCTTTTTCTGTTATACAGTAGCTATCCCCTGCTATTGTTGTAAAAGAATAGAGATGCTGAGAAATAAGAAGCACATGGAATGAGAAGACAGAGGACTGCAGCTCACTCTGACTGCAGCAAAGAATTGAGCTGTGTCCTTTATTAATACTAAAATTTGGTAATACATGAATAGTTGCATTTTCTCAAAATTTTTAAAATTTGATAAGTCACATTCTTGGAACAACATTGTCTAAGACTAGGTACAATAAAAGTACTCTACAAAGCAAAGAACAGAGACCAAAACAAACTTCAGGCTAGCCATTCTTTATCAAAGACCTGTCTTTGATTATCTGTCAAGATGCACCTCTGTGCAGATGCTCATATTGACCTTGAATGTGTATCCTTGAAGTTTTGAACTGTACCCAAGTTCTTTCCTGCTAGACCCTACCCTATTCTTCCTATTCTATGTCATTCTCTTTGGAAGGATGTCACTGTGCAAGCACATAGTAAGCTGTTCACTCCTGGAAGACAGAGTACCTACATAAATGATTTGGAAAAATTATGCGTGGAAGACTTGTCTGCTTTTCCCTATTGCCCTATTGCTCAATCCACTCTTTCTTTATACCAGCACAACACTTGCATATTATTATATATGAGGGGGTGCCCCCCTCAAATTGTATTTTTCTCCAAGCTTTGTATTTAAATTATTTTATAAAACCAACATATCACCTTCTCCAAACACTCGCTAAACATTCTCCGTTACACTTAATACTTTTTAAAAATCACTTAGTTGAGGGTTCTTACAGATATTACAATTCATAAATAAATTATATCACCAAACTTGTACACATTACCATCATCATTTTTAAAATAGTATCTTTCTACTTGAGTCCTTATTATAAGCTCCTCTTTTTATCCCTGCCTCCCCCACCCTCCCACTTTTGTGAACCCTTGATAAACTATATATTAATATTAGTTCTTCATATCTTACACTGGCCTTTCACTAAAGTTTCTGTTATTCATCCCCCTAATGGTGGGAGGCAAAGGGACAGGGTACACATCCATTATTGCTATTTGTCCCTCCTTTCTCCCCCCCTCCACGCCCCATGCTAATGCTATTCCCATTATTGTTTCTGAGGGACTGTCTGGTTTCCATGTTCCAGAGTACTTATCTGTGCTGATGTACATAATCTAGTCTAGCAGGATTTGGGATCCTGATAGCGGATGGGGCATTAAATAGCCAGAGAAATGATGTGTATTTCATCAGTGCTATACTGCACCATGACTGACTCATCTCTTCTGACTGAGGGGATGTTCAGTTGTCTAAAGACAGGCTTTGAGACTCAACTCCATCCCCCACCTTCACATCAATATAATTGTTTGGTTTTGATCTTATGCTAACTGATTCCATCAACTGACACCTCAAGATAACACAGGCTGATGTGCATCTTCATGTGAACTTTGTTGCTTTCCTGCTAGATGGTCTCTTGTTTAACTTCATGTCTTTAAGACTAGGGATGCTATATATTTTAATAGCTAGGCACCATCAGTTTTCTTCACCACATTGTTTATGCACCCATTTTGTCTTCAGTGATCATGATGGGAAGGTGAATATCACAGAGTGCCAGGTTATTAGAACAAAGTGTTCTTGTGTTGAGGGAAGACTTAAGTAGAGGCCCAAAGTCTGTCTGCTACCTTAATAATTTAACCTATAAATATATATACATAGATCAATATTCTATCTGTGTGAGCTATATAATCTGTTGTCAACTTCAGACTATTAAGAGTGAAGGGGTGGAGTTTAACCTGTCAATCCGGTTGCAGCTTGATGAACTCATTTTAAGGCACTAAGAAGATAAATAACTCATTGGAGGTGGAACACACACTCACCCCCTGCAAGACATTCTTGTTAACAAGCACCATGGAGCTGTGCTAATGGCAGCCAGAGCCTTGCTGCTGGAGGACCCAAATGGAGAACCATAACTATGCTAAGTTGATTCCACTGCCACTGGATCCACAAGGCTTCCCACCCACTGGCCTGTGATCTTCCTGCACTCAGCATCATTGCATGTGTTGCATGAGGCTGAAGAGGAATTTACAGGCTGGTACTGGACATATGGGCTAATATTGGACTTATGGACTTGATCTGCACTGGGCTAGGATGCTTTCTTAATGCATAACTACTCTTTATATAAAGCTCTTTCCTATGCACATATATGTCTATGAATTTGTTTCTCTAGTCTACTGAAATTTACACATTATTTTATATATTAATCTATTTACATATGCACATGACTATATTTATACCTCTATCTATGGCTTTTGATGCCCAGTTCTTTCCTGTTTTCTATTACTTTCCTCCTGCCCCACTACCATGTTCACCATTCATTCAGTTCTCAGTATTTACTCTCGCACACATTACAATTGATCAAACCCCATCATCCTCCTCACTGACAAATCTAGATCTCTTGCTTTTCCCTTGTCCCTGAGTTTGTTGACTCCCATTGCACCCCCAACCATTGGTCCTGTTTCTTTCTCCTTAGAATTTTTTTATCTTGCCTATCTTATATAAATGTGCAAAAGAAGAAAATCAAAAACCTATAAATATTTCCGGGTGTATCTGCTGACTTTAATGAATATCTTCGAAGCAGATGTGATGAGGTGTCCCCATGTACTGTCAGAAGTCAAATCTGCAATTCCACTCTTGGAAATATTTGTCAGATTCAGCACTTCCCCCGTTGTTTTATTCACCTCTCTTATATTGTCAAATTGCTGTTCTTTCATGTCTCTCTTCACTCACAGAAACAAGGAGCAAGGAGATGTGAGTAAAATGCATGGGACAAGAGAGGTATGCTGTTTTTGTTTTTGTTTTTCCTTAAAAATCATTTTATTGGGGACTCATACAGCTCCAATCATAATGTATACATACATACATACATACATACATACGTTGTGTCAGTACTTACATCTTTTCTGGGGTGGGGTGGGTTCTTTTTTTTTTTTTTTTTTTTTTGATTTGGGAGAAGTAAACCAGTTTTATAGGGCAAGCAAGCTTGGGCAATTAGCATATCGTGATCTTCAAAATTAACAAGTGAATGGCAGCACAGCTGCAAGTCAGGCTTCAAAGGCCAGGGCTGTTTACAGTTACAAAGGCGACAAACTACAAACCCCAGGCAACAAACTGCAACAGAGTTCAGGCATATCAGGCCTGTAGCCAGGTCAAGCATGTCCGGGCTGGATGGCTCCTGACAGATCCCCCTTTTTTATTTTTTCAAGTAATAGCCTCCCGGGAACTCCGCCTGTCTTAGGTTGGTATGCTGTTTTTTTCCAAAAAAAACCTGGCACACTGAGATACCTATATGAGCAGGTACATTGTCGTGGTGGCAAAATCAGCCCCCATCTGCCACAAACCAGGCTTTCTTTTTGTCACACACTGTTATGCTATCTTTTCAGAACCTATAAAAGAAAGCCATGAACAGTTTGACCTGGTGGAATGAACTACATATGAAGTCCTATGTACTTTCTTGTCCATTTGGGAATTTGACAGATGTCTGTCATCAATCGACATTTCACCTTTTGTGAAAAGAGAAAAGCACTCATACAGTTCTGCTTTTCCTATAGTGCTGTCCTTGTAAGCTGTGTTCAACATCACAATAGTTTCCGCCGTATTTTTTTCCCAAACAGAAAACAAAATTTCACAGTTGTATGCTGTTTTTTTTAATTTTTTTAAAATTTTGTGTGTTTTTTCTTCTAATTCAGCCATCCGTCACCAAAAAAATGAGGCTTGAGTGAAACTGCTTTTAGAAAGCATTCACTGTGACCATAGAGAGCTTTCCTGCATGACACTACTGGATGCACTAACTCAGAGCAAGTTGCTCAGTGCCAGCTTAGTGGAGGAAAGTGCATACTACAAAAGCTCCACCGGCAAAGCTTTTATCTCTTCTTTGTGGTGGAGATTATATATATATATATATATATATATATATATATATATATATATATACTTATTTTGTGCTCGAAATGTTTCGTTGTTTCATATTTGTATTGTTTCATATTCAGTTGTTGAGTGCTCTTAGTACAGGCTCCTGTGCCCCTTTGTCATACATCGATGAATATGAGTGGGTGGGTTAGTTGGTGGCTTGGTTCGTTGCTTGGATGGCTGACTGGCTGACTGGTGGCTTGATTGATAGATTTAAGTACTTCCTTGAACTTTCAGACACTTCAAGGTGCTCCACTATCATCTTACATATTTCCTACCCCAATCCTCAAATGTCTTTCTGCAAGGATCCCTGACTTATTTTCTTGAAAATGGTATTAGACCACAATTACTGAGTAACAGGAATGTTCATTACTACTGGCCTGTTTCTTGTAGACTCCATCAGATTACAGAACAAGTAAATATATGCATTTATAATAACTGGTATATATATACAGAGCTGTAACTATATCCTTATATAACTATGTGGGTTTATATCAAGCTAAATACAAGTGCATAATGATGCACACTATTCAAACCTCTACCATGTAATTATTCTAGTCTTCTTCCCTTGCTCACTGGTAAATACTCATCCCAATAGTTAGAAGACTAGCTCCCACCATCTGGCCATTTACCATACACTTACTTACTTTTTAAATTCCATTATACAGGCACACAGTATGAGAATTGCTAACCTATATCCTCCAAGGTTAATAATAAGATAGACTAGAATTTAGAATACAGAACACTTCCCTACCACCTATATTCTTTAGGGAATTATATATATTTGGAATTTGATTAAATTCTTTTATCACAATGTACTCTAGTGTTTTCAATATCTTAAATGATTCTTGAAATTTGAATTCTAGTTCATTCAGTACTCTAAAGTTCTGTGGTTTGACAAATGAATAAAGATAAGCATCCACAATTACAATATCATTCAAATAATTTCACTACTCTAAGACATAGTTCCCTTATTTAAATCACCTCCTGAAAATAAAAAAATGCAAACACCTCAATTATCAAATTTATATGAATGGACTTGTTCAATAGCCCTTCTTCTGTTGTTTTTAATGTCCTTGTAACAGTAGTGCTATCCCAACTTTCATTCCCAATATTAGAAATTTGTGTCCTCTCTCTTTTTCTCATAGTTACCTGGCTAGAGTTTATCAATTTTATTGCTTTGTTTCAAAGTGTAAGTTTTGGTTTTGTTCATTTTCCTTATTGCTTTCCTATTTTCAGTTATATTGTAGTCCTTTTATATTTTTTTTTCTTTTCTCTGTTTGCCTTAGATTTAGTGTTATCTCTAATTTCCTAAAATATAAGCTTAAATTATTGAGTTTAGACATTTCTTTTTCCCTATTTTATTCATCTATAAGACAATTTTTACTAAAAGCATTTCTCTTGTCTTTTTAAGTCATTGCATTGGTATCTCTTGCAGCTCGGATAATAATCCATGCATCAATTGTATTAAGCACATTTTTTACATAGGTTGCCATCATCATTTTCAAAACATTTTCTTTCTACTAGAGCTCTTGGTACAAACTCTTTTTTTTCCCTCCCTCCCCCACTTCCCACCCTCACGAACCCTTGCTAAATTATAAATTTGTTTTGTTTTCATATCGTATACTGTCCACTCCCTCTCTTCACCCATGTTTTTGTTGTCCATCTAGGGCGGGGATGGTATATATGTAGTTGAGCTTTGAGATCGTTCTCCCTTTCTCCTGCTTCTTCCCCAGCTTCTCCCGACCCTCATGGCATCACTAGTCTCTTTATTGATCCTTAGGGGGTTATCTGCCCTGGATTCCCTGTGTGGAGAGCTCTTTTCTTTACCAGTGCTCTAGTATGGCAGGGTTTGTAAGGTAGAGCTGAGGTCATGATAATCGGGGAAAGATGCATTAGAGAATTAGAAGAACCCTGTGTGTTTCAATGGTGTTATGCTCCACTCTGGCGGACTTGGCTTTGTGACCCTTCTGTGAGTGGATGTCCAGTTGTCTATCAATGGGTTTGGGATCTCCATTGTGACCCTACTTGTTCATATTGGTATGATTATTTTGGGTGTTCTGATGCCTGATAACTCCAAAATATGTGTCATAGTTTAGTCTGATTCTGACCTCATTTTGTCATTTAATGCGATGTTGTGCCTTGCCTTTTTGTGGCTGCTGTTGCTGTTATTGTTGTTTTTGAAAGCCAGGCATGAAGATTTGGGTGATATGAACTGAGATAAGGACTTTTGTGTTAAGCAGGCAGAAGTTGTGTTCTGTTTACTATTTGCTATAGCTGTAAGGACAATTTCCTCTAGTGCTTTGCTTCTCATTTCCTTCCTGGTGTGGGGGTTTCCCTGTGAGATCCTCCTTAAATAAATCTAGGTCTTAAGGCTCTTTAACCTTTACTGCACTGCTTTTTGTAATAAAGTTTAAATTCTGAGGACTGGGGCTACAGAAGGCTAGTGTTACAGTGGGAGCTCTAAAATAATTTTTTAGTCTGAACATAGATTCAATCTCCATGGAGTTCTGCCTGGCCATTGGCCAGCAGTATGAAAAATGTTGCCCTCAAGCAGAATGTATTTGAAATTGGATTACTAACACTTCCCTATTCAACCCAGGAAGAATATCTTAGCTATCAGACACTTGCTTAAGTTTATCTTGATAAAAATTGTAGCACTTGGGTCACAAAGCTATATGTCCTATCTTGACTTCCTTGGTTGTAGCACCCTGGATCATTATTGTGATCATTTACAAATATCGGTCATGGTCTCATTCCCACCTCTGCAGTCCTGCCTACAACTGTGATGAGTTGATTTGCCTCATACCATGATTTTGTTTTCTATATTTTATTTAAGTATGTGTGAACCCTTAGAGTCTATGGATTTGAGCTTATGGTCTTCATAATCCAGATAATGTACTTTTGTCTTATCTTTGTCCTATTTAAAACAATCAAAATGTCTCTATATGTGAATTTGAGGTCTCATTTCTCTCCTAGAAGATATCATAGTCAACCCTTGTTGACATGGTGATGAGAAAGGGCAGGGATGGAAACACTCTATAACTTTAGAATAAATCTTAGTCTTTTAATCCGCTGTCTCTGATCTATTATCTTCACGAGGCTTTTGTTTTTTAGTTTTATTTTTTATCCCTTAAGCAAGACAAGAAATCTACTAATGTATGGTAACACCTGAAAAATCCAAGCAATGATATTTTCCATCACTTTATTCATGTGAAAGCTACGCGGTAAATAAGGACAATGGATGTATTTGCATTTGAGTGAGAATGATGAATATGTAAGTGACCATAGCATAGTAGGTTATGCATTGGGCTCCTAAACAAAAGGGCAGCAGTTCAAATCCACCAGTGACTGTGAGGGAGAAAGTCTTTGCTTTCTATTCTTGTAAACAGTCTTCGAGCTCTAGAAGGCAGGTCTACCTGCTCTGGAGGGTTGCTCTCAGAATAGGCGAGACCGTGAGTTGGGGGTGGGGGTGTTATCAAGAGATTGTCCCAGAATACATCTCAGACTCCAGAATCAGGGAACTTGATCTCATTTGTTCTCACAATTATCAAGAGGGACCAGCCCTTGGGAAAGGACACCATGCTTGGTAAAGTACAAGGAAGCAAGAGAAAAAGAGGACAATTCTCAAGTAAATAGATGGACACAGTGGTTGGGACTATGGACTCAAATATAACTACAGCTGTCAAGATAGTGCAAGATCAGTCAGTGTTTTGTTCTGTTCAACACAGTCCTTGAGTTAAAATGGACTTCATAGCACCTGTAACAGCAACAACTAGATCGAAGGTGCTCAGGTAAATTGTTTTCTCCTGGAAAGCAGTCTACCATGACATACAGCGCTCTGGGAATAGTTCACATGGGTACTTCTCCCCTCACCCTGACAGAGTGAAAAGGGATGGTCTTGTTTCTTGACTAGGAGAATATCAGAGGGTTCTTAGAGTGGAGTATGTGAGTACAGAAGAGCCCCACAAAGTTCTCATGCTAGTCTGCACTCCACCTCCGGAAATACATCAAAACTCCAGTGGTTTCTCTTGCAGGTAAAAAGTTCTCTGTCAGATTCCTGATTTGGGGGGCAGTGATTTTCCTTGTTACATCAATTCTCTAATAAATCAGATGAGATAATTTATTTTTCCACTCTTTCCACTTTGTGCATACAAAATGCTTTGCTTCTAAAGTTTTTCCTTGTCAAGATCAAACTTGGAAGTCCAGCTTTGTTTGAATTTGTTTTGAACCTGTACTTCATATCCAAGAAAATGATTACTTGAATTTGAGAGCAGTGTGGACATTTAAATGTGAATGGACAGAGAAATATCCAGTAATTGAAGTTGTCTTTAGTGAAATGAGTGATAAAATGCAGAATCAAACACAATGTGGAAAGTCCATAAAATACAGTCCCTCCCTAGCAAGAAGAGAAAGGAGACCTCAGGATGACAGCAAGAAAATCACCAGCCCATCGTAGAGCAAAAGGTTCAAAAGATATCCAAGGAGTGACTGCAGGGGAAATTAATTCCATATAGATGTGATTGATTGGCTAGATAATTTGATGAAATGGTCAAGACATGCCATACTTCTGTCAACAAGAGAGAAGAATGACTCTGTTGCAGTCTGGAGATTATATAAGAAAGTCATGGTTGAGTTCCCATTGTGGCAGTAACATGAATAAGCCTCCAGCTACAAAATATCAAGAAATTATTATTTTATATGTGTAGCTAAAGTTGGAGGAAGTAAATAAAATCCTTAGAGACCAATTACAAAGCTAATCCATGAGTCCAAAGAAACAAGTCAGCTCTGAAGTTGCTGATGATCCTTAAATACCCTACTACCTAAAATTTCATTTTTCAAAGCTGCTCACAAGTTAAGCCCACAGATGAATCAGCGTCTCAATAAAATGTCCCTGTTCTGGAAACATGGGTAAGAGACCTCTATGGAGCTGAGACAACCTCAGTGAATAAAGAGCCAGAAGGGAGGTTTGTTTTCTTGTTCATCTATGCCACCAGGGAGAAGGCAAAGACACTCCCCTACCATTATCATGTCTTTGAATGAAGAGCCCCAAACCAACCAGCCAACAAATGTATTGCTACTGAGGGGGTGCTGATTGATAAAAGCCCTGATGTCATAAGGCTGGTAACTGCAAAGTCAACAGTTCGAGCCTATCAGCCACTCTGAGACACAGCGATGATGCTTTCTGCTCCCATAAAGATGCACAGCCTCTGAAACACCTGAGGCAGTTCTAGTTTGTCCTACAAGGTCACAGTGAGCAGAAATGGATGAAGATGGAGGGGGGGAAATCTCTTTTAAGAAATTGTAACTGTGGGTTGAATGCCACAGGAACTGGAGGGTTTATTTATGCTTTTACTATGTTCTAAAAAGTAATGAAAAATAAAACAGCTAAAAATGTAATTTAAAATGATTCCAGGAATTTATCTTTTCTCCAGACAGACGATCTGTCCCTAATCCAGACCTCAAAAATTCTTACTGTTAGAGTTCTAATGAACACAGCTCACAAAATAAATTATGCAAGGAAAAAGACATCCTGTTTGAAAATAAGCCAAAATAGCAAAGAACAGAATTGACTAGAAAAGACTCCAGAAATTTTTAATAAATACAAATAAAAGTAAGAATTATTAAAGTGAATACAAAGTAGCAGTAAGAAACAAAAGACTAGCAAATATTACCAGATGAAGGATGAAATAAAATACCAGTTACAGCTTCTTACAGAAAAGAAGTGTCAAGTTTTATGTGAATGTGAACTAACAGAACTAGCCACCTAAAAAACTGTAAACTATAAGCCCAAGGATTGTTGTAACATGCTTAAGAATCTAATAGGAAAGATAGTGGTAACAATTGAGATATCCTAATCAATATATTCAAAGGAACAAGATATGATTAGAGCTCATTCTCTATGAAACTTCTAACAGCCTGGTTTTCAGTAATCATAGTGCTCTTTCTACTGTTGTCATTGTTGCTTGTTGGTATGTGCCTTTGAGTCAGATCAAACCCATCCTAATCTTATGTACAGGAGATGGTGACAAGTCCTGCACCAGCTTCACAATTGTTGCTATGTTTCAGTTCAAAGTTGTAGCCACACTTTCAATTCATCTCATTAAGGGTTTTCGTCTTTTAAAATGACCATCCTTTACCAAACACAATGTTCTTTTCCAAGGACTGGTCTTTCCTGATAACATCTCCACGTGACATAAAGCCTGGTCATCCTTGCTTCTAAGAAGCATTCTGGTGGTATTTCTTCCAAGAAATTTCTGTTCATTCTTCTGTCAGTCTATTTAATATTCTCTGCCAACATCAATTTTACTCAGGTCTTCTTTATTCATTGCCTAATTTTTGCATCCACATGCAATGAGTGAAACTGCAATTACATGCATTGGATGGACCTTAGTCCTAAAACTGATATCTTTGCTTTTGAATATTTAAAGAATTCTTTTACAGTAGATTATTCAAGACAACATGTCCTTGGATTTCTTGACTGTGTGTTCTATGGGCATTTATTGTGGCTCCAAGTAAAATCAAACCCTTGACAACTTCGGTCTTTCCTCTGTTGATTATGACGGCATTTATTTGTCTAGTTGTGATGTTTTCTTTATGATGAGTTGGGCTTTGATCTTCGGTATATGCTCCAAGTACTGGTCACTTTCAATAAGCAAGTTTGCATCGTTTATCCATTGTTTGATGTTATCAAGCCTTCCTCCAATCTTTTTCTAAAATTATTTTCCTGGGGGCTCTTACAATTCTTATAACAATCCATGCATTAATTGTATCCAGCACATTTGTACATATGTTGCCATCATCATTTCCATAACATCTTGTTTCTACTTGAGCCCTTGGACTAAGTGCCTGTTTTTTACCACCCCAACCCCATATTCATGAACTTGATAATTTATAATTTTTTTTATTTTCATATTTTACTCAGTCTGCTGTTTCCCTTTCCTCATTTGTACATAGTGCTGCATATGGCACAAGAGCGTTATACCAGTCATCTCTAGCACTCCACACAACTACGAGTACCTCGGCCTGGACTCTGCTGCAATCTTGTCTAAAAGGGTAATTACACCCAGCGTCTTTGGCACTCTTCACCAAGTGGCATGTCATTCTGCCACCTTGAGGAGGGTTGGAAGTCCTATAGTACCACAGTTAGGAGATCAGGGCTCAGCTATCTCCTTACTTTCTACGCTTTATATTCTCTCTTTATTCTCACTCC
Source organism: Nesogale talazaci (assembly GCA_004026705.1). Classification (NCBI taxonomy): domain Eukaryota; kingdom Metazoa; phylum Chordata; class Mammalia; order Afrosoricida; family Tenrecidae; genus Nesogale; species Nesogale talazaci. Next base: position 185,449 of record PVJH01000490.1, on the reverse strand, counting down.
TCTTTCCCACTGCAGTTGGTCTCAGCAGATGCAGTTTTTTTTCTTTCCCTTTCTTTTTTCTTCTTTTTCTTTCCATTTCTTCTTCACTTCTTTTTCTTTCCATTTCTTCGTCATTCCTTTCATATACTATTAATGGCTTCCAGGCCACTACCTTCTGCCTAGAGCGATACCACCCAAACAATGGGGGAAGTCCAGCCTGCTTGCTGTGGGAGCACTGCAAACTGCTGAAGGCAGCTACGACAGCCATCTCTGGCACTCCACTCAGCTAAGGAAACCTCCACCTGGCCTCCACCATGATCTTGCTGAAAGTGACAGTTCTGTCCAACACCTGTGGGGCCCTACACCAAAAGGGGACACCCACCCACCACCTTGCGACAGAGTTTGGACCACTCCAGGCCCACTTTCAGGTGATCAGAGATCAGCTATCTCTCTACTCTTTATTTTTCTCTTCTTTCTTCTCTCTTTCCCACCAGTCTCAGCAAGCACAGTTTTGTTCTTTTCTTCTATCTCTTTCTCTTCATTTTTCTTTTGTTTATCTCTCCTCTCCCTCTCTTTCCTTCCACATGCTACTACTAGCTTCCAGCCCCTTACCCTCTGCCAAGGGCAAATCCATTCACCCAGCGGGTGCTGTGTGCTGTGGTGCTTCAGTCTGTGTGCTGTGGTGGTGCTTCACCCGACACAAGGCAATGTTGTACAGGGCATGACACGGGGAACAGCTCTTTCTTTATCTATTTTTTCTTTTTTTCTTCTTTCTCTGTTTCTCCCCCTGCCCTTCTTCTGCCTCTTCTCTCTTTCCTACCATAATCTCAGCTGGCTCGGTTTTTTGTCTTTATTTGTTTCTATGGGGTTTTTTGTTGTTTTGTCTTTGTTTTTTGTGTGTGTTAGCTTGTTTTCTATTTTTGCACTTTGTGTTCTCCTGTCTTTCTTTTTCTTCTCTTCCCCCTTTCTTTCCTTTCACAAGCCACTGCTGGCTTCTAGGCCACTCTCCTTCACATAGGGCAACTAAAATTGCCCAGTTGGGGAAGCTCTCTTCCACACTTGTTGGCTTTACACACAGCTGAGGAAAACACATCCTCCCTTGCACCAGAAATAGCTGGGGGATCTCCCCATCAAATGGTTGGGGGAACTCCCACCCACACCCCAAGGCCCTACATGTGATGGGGGAACTCATGCAAACCATATGTGGTGCTCCACAGTACTGTGGAAACATCCACTAAAACACCATGGCAGTCTCTCCACTTGGGTAATTCCACCTGCCATCCATGACGCTCTGCATCAAAGAGGGTACACCCACCCACCCTCTGTGGAACGCCAATTGCAGAGGGAAACTTCACACAACATCCAAGCCTCTCCAAGTTCTGTGGGACACATCACCATGGGTTCCTGATAGATCATCCACTAAAGTGTCATCCTTATGGATCCACAGCCACCCAACCAGAGTTCCTTAAGAGGACTAGCCAATTCTCATTGCAAATAACATAATACTGGTTGGTTAGGATAAGAGTAAAACTACAGGAATATACAGCAGTACTCAGACCTTCCCTCCTGCCCATTGCATCAACCTGAAGGTAGCTTGAAGAAGCACCCATATGTATCCCTCCAAAAGAGAGCCCAGTGCTTTTTGCCTCTGTGGAAGATAATACTGGATTCCTCTTAAACAACAAGTAAGCAGAAACCAGCTCAATAACCTCAACATCAAAGAAGAAGAAACAGAGAACAATGCTGGAAGAAGTCATGAACGCAATGACATGCATAAAAGAAGCAGACACTGACATGCCATAGAAAGAAATCTTCATAATGTTATTTAGAGTCATACAGGATATAAGGGAAGCAATAGAGAAAAAGAATGAAATGATAGAGGAGATAACAGCCATACACCAAAGGGAAATACAAGACTTAAGATATTTTTAAAAATCCAGTGGCAATCTAACGGGCTATTCCAACAGGCTTGAGGAGGCATAGAATTGCACCAGTGACCTAAAGAATAGCCAGGCAGTCTTCAACAAATGGGAAAGACAGTCAAATAAGACAATCAAAGAAGCTGAAGAAAACCTGTGAGCTATGTCTGATGCTATGAAGAAGAACAATATTAGAATAATTTGATAAACAGAAAAAGACACAAAGAAGAAGTCAATGGTGAAAATAGTGAGGGAATTCGTAGATGAAAACTTCCCCAGGATAATAAATGAAGATCAGGCAATCATTCAGGAGGCCGAAAGAACACCACACCAATGAAGAAAACAAGGGAAAACAATTGGAGGATGAACAACACTCTGTAAAAGAAGTGGGTATTGGCCTAGATCAGAGATAAAATCAGGAAGTTTCTAGAAACCAATGAAAATGAAAACACAGCATATCAAAAACTTTGGGACACAGCAAAGGTACTTATCAGAGAAAGTCTGAAAGCAATATATCCATACATGTAAAAGGAAGAAAGAATTATGGTTGATATGCTGGCACAAAAGTCACACCAATTAGAGCAGAGTCAACAGGAAAGTCCAACTAATAGCAGAAGGAAAGAAATAATAAAAATCATGACTGAGATAGAGGAGAGTATAAACAAGAAATGCAGATAAAAGTTGGTTCTTTTGAAAGCATTAACAGAGTTGATAGACAGCTGAGAAATCTAACCAAAGAAATGAAGGAACAAATTTCAATAGTTAGGGTGAGGGATGAAACAGGGTACATCACAATAAACCATAATGAAAGCAAAGGATAGTTGCACAGTACTACAAAGGCCTGTACTCTAATGAATTCAACAACATGGAAGACATGGACAAAACTTGGACAAATAATCCATCCCTAGACTGTCCAAGATGGATGTCAAGAACCTGAACAGTCCCATAGCTCTAGAAGAAATAGACAGGGTTATTAAGGGATTACCAACAAAATTCGCTGGGCCAGATACCTTGACAGGAAAATTCTACAAAGCATTCAGTGAAGAACTGAAAGCAATCCTACATTAACTCTTCCAGAACTTAGAAAAAAACAGAAAACTCCAAAATTCTTTCTATGACACTAGTATAACTCTGATACATAAAGCCAACAAGGATCCCACAAGAATTGGGAACTACAGACCAATATTGCTAATGAACATCGAAGCAAAAATCTCTAACAAATTCCGGTCAATAGAATACAAAAGCATATAAAAAAATTAACCATGACCAAGTGGGATTCATACCAGGAATGCAAGGATGCTTCAACATTTGAAAGACCATTAGTATTACCATCCACATTGACATGAAAACTATAAGAACCACATGATAATATTGACAGATGTAGAAAAGGCATTTGATAACATCCAACACCCATTCCTGTCTAAGATACTCAAGAAGATAGGAATGAAAGGAAAATTCCTCAATATTATACAAGCTATGTATGAAAAGCCAACAGAGAATGTGGTAATCAATGGAGAAATGATGCAACAATTTCACTGAAAAGGGGGACCAGGCAAGGATGCTCCTTGTCCCCACTCCTATTTGATATCATACTTGAAGTCTTAACTAACAACATAAAGCAAAAAAAAAAAAAATACATCAAATGCATTCATCTGGGGGAGGAAGAGTAGAAACTATCATTATTTGCAGACAATATGATTTTATATATCAAAAATTCCCCCAAAAAGTGGAGTGGTGGAAGTGATACAGGAATATGGCAGCCTGGCAGGACACAAGATCAACAACTGAAGTCTATCGGACTGCTATATACATCAGACAAGATCTCAGAAGAAGAAATTATAAAGGTAGTAACCTTTATAATAGCCAAGCATGAATGGATTTATCTAGGGATACGTCTGACTAAAAAACAAAGGATTGAAATGAAGAAAGCTACAGAACACTATTACAAGAAACCAAGAGTGACCTCAACAAATGGAAGCATATCCCGTGCTCACAGATTAAAAGGCTCAATAGAGTAATGATGTCAGTTTTGTCCAAAGCAATATATAAGTTTAATGCTATTTCAATATGAATACCATCATCCTTCTTCAGATAATTGAAAAAACTGATCCCAACTTTATACGGAAAGGGAAGAGGTTCAGTATTAGCAGACAACTCCTCAAGAAAAAGGATTAAGTGGAAGGTTTTGCTCTGCTTGGCTTTAGCACCTATTACCCAGCCACAGAAATAAAAAAAATATATGTATCAATGGGATCTGAGGGAAAATGGAGCCCAGATAGGTAGTTCATGCCCGGAGTTCCTAAAGATTGGTGAGTGGGGGTGACTTGGGGCCAGGTGACTCTCAAATTGGTTTTTTAACTCTTAGGAAAGCTCAAATCCCTCCTCTGAACCAGAAGCAGGTGTGAACCGCACACCAGCTCTCCCCACAGATGCCTGCACTCTGCACAGATGCTGCCATTTCTTTTGCGATGGAGTTCAAGGCGCTCGCTCTGCAACTGTGGGTGGACAGGTCTGCATTGCATCAGCACCCACACAAATCACCAGCCAGTCCTCGCTACCCCAGGGTGCCCAAAGTCCCATAGGGATGCCCCACGCAGATCCGCAACCCTGCTCCCCACCCCCAGCAATTTGTGAGCAGACTAGCCGACCAGCCCCTCCCCCACCCAGGGGCCCACGCCCAGGCACACCATAAGGCAGCCAGAGGCTTTGTGCCCTGCAGTCTGACTTTGTGCTCAGTGCCAAAAGCCCCCTCCTTGCCAGGCTCCTGCACAGCAACACCACAAACACTCATAGAGCACCACACAGTCAGTATGATTAGAACCTGCCAGATAAAGGACACAAATGTGGCAGATCCTGATCCAGCTGGGCAGTAGGACCCAGCATTAGGAGTTAGCTCAAGGCACATCCCCATCGCCCAACTCAATTCCACCCTCCCCTATGTGCTCTGAGTGACTGGTGAAACTGCACGCCCATGGCAGTTCTCCCCTCCACCCACCTCTCTGTGGGAAGTGCCCCTAGCAGGAACAAATCAACCAATCCCCAACCCATCCCCTAAACCTACTCCCCTGCACTAAGTCAATACTTTCCATCAGAACTGCAACTTACCCATCTGCAAACAGTTCCTGAGGAGACCTGAGGGAAACACTTGCTAGGACAAAGGATAGGAGAGGGCGAGAGGGGAACCACAGCATGCCAAAGGGGAGACACAACCCCTCAAACTAGTGAGCTAAATGCAGTCTACACAATATCTAACACCAGTCATCAAAGAGAGAGCCAAGGGCTCCAAGACACCAAGGAAAATGTCACTTCATTTGAATAAATCAAACAAAAAACAGCAAGCTGCTTCCACAGTGCCGAGTAAAGAGAAACCAAATCCAATGCAGTACAGCCAGCTGGATCTAATAGCAGTCATAGAAAATGCAGGTGTTGATCAACCACCAAAAGAAATCTTCAGAATATTGTTAAGATGTATACAGGTCATGAGTGAGAAACTACAAGAGAAGGAAGAATCGATAAAAGACATGCACCAAAGGGAAATATAAGAACAAAGGAATGAGTTAACAAAAACTAATAATAAGCTTTCAGATTTCTCCCAAATAATGAAGGAGGCAGAGAACAGGACCAGAAACATAAAGGACTCGCAGGGGAAATTAATAAATTTGAGAAAAAGTATAACAAGTCTATCAGAAAAGCAGAAAAAAGGAGAGAAAAATTGCAATAGTAAGAATGAGGGGAGAAAGAGGGAACATTAAAACTGACCATAATAAAATCAAAAGGATATCTTCACAGTACTACAAAGACAACTTGGAAGACATGGACAAATTCTTGGAAAACCAGTTCCTCCAGAGATTATCCCCAATGGACATCAAGAATCTCAACAGGCTCATAACTATATAAGAAAAAGAGAAGTTTATCAAGGGATTGCCAGCAAAAAAAAAAAAATCATGTGGACCAAGTGGCTTTACAGGATAATTCTACCAAGCATTCAGGGAAGAATTGACACCAATCCTACACAAATTCTTCCAAGACATTGAATAAACGGCAAGCTCCCGAAGTCCTTCTATGAAGCTAGGATAACACTGATACCAAAACCAGGCCACAAAATTGAGAACTACAGACCAGTAATCCTAATGCATATTGATGCAAAAATCCTTAATAAAATACCAGCCAATAAAATACAAAAGTATATAAAACAAATAATTCACCATGACCAAGTGGGGTTCACACCTGGAATGTAAGGGTGGTTCAACATATGAAAGACCATTAGTATCATTTACCACATTGACAGGAAAAACTATTAGAACTGCATGATGATATCAATAGATGCCCGAAATGCATTTGACAACATCCTACACCAATTCCTGTTTAAAACGCTCAAGAAGATAGGAATAGAAGGAAAATTCCTCAAAACAATATAAGCTTTATATGAAAAACAAACAGTCAACGTGATTGTCAATGGAAAAAAAGACGAAACAACCCCACTGAAGAAGGGGACCAGACAAGGATGCCCCTTGTCCCCACTCTTATTCAGTATCATACTGGAGGTTTTAGCTAACAGCATAAGGCAAAGAAAAGACATAAAAGGTATTCACCTGGGGAAGAAGAGGTGAAATTATCATTTTTTTGCAGATGATATGATTTCATATATGGAAAACCCCAAAAGCTTCACAAGGGGAGTACTGGAAACAATAGAGGAGTATGGCAGAGTGGCAGGATACAAGATCAACAATCAGAAGTCTATCGGACTGCTATGCACATCAGATAAGACTATAGAAGAGGAGATAAAAAAGAGGTACCCTTCACAAGTCAACCACAAATTGAAATATCTAAAGATATACCTGACTAGAATAAAAGATCTATATGACAAAAATTACAGAACATTATTACAGGAAACCAAAAATGACTTCAACAAATGGAAGAATATCCCATGTTCATGGATCAGAAGACTCAATATAATAAAGATGACAGTTCTACCCAAGGTACTATATAAGTTTAATGCAATTCTGATACAATTACCTTCATCCTTCTTCAAAGAAATGGAAAAAATGATTACCAACTTCATATGGAGAGGGAAGAAGTCCAGAATTAGCAGAGAACTCCTCAAGATGAAGGACACTGTGGGAGAACTTGCTTTACATGACTTTAGCATATACTATAGCCACAGTGATAAAAAATAGCATGGCATTGGCAAAATAATAGATACTCAGATTAATGGAAAAGAACTGAAAACCCCAAAATAAAAACATCAGCATTTGATAAGGGCCCAAAAATACCAAATGGGAAACAGATGCCCTTATCAACAAGTGATGTTGGAAAAAATGGATATCTACCTGTAAAAAAATGAAGCAAGGCCCTTACCTCACTCCATGCACTAGAATAAACTCAAGGTGCATCACAGACCTCAAAGTAAAACCCTGAACTATTAGGACCATCAATGAGGGAATTGGGACCAAACTGAGAACTTTGGCACAGGGATTACATAGGTTATCAGAAAAAGGGAAAGACACAGAGGAGGCACAAATAGGCAAGTGGGATATACTGAAGATAAAGCACCTGTGCACATCGAAAGAATTCACAAAGAAAGTAATAAGAGAGCAGACAGACTGGGAAAACACTTTTAACAATGACAAATCAGATAAAGGCCTTATTACTAAAATCTACAATACCTTGATGGCTTCCAAAAAGAGCAAAACTAACCATCCACTGAGGAGGTGGGCAAAGGACTTGAACAGAAGTTCCACAGAGGCAGAAATCTAAATGGCCAGTGAACATGTGAGAAAATGTTTCCAATCATTAGCTATAAGAGAAATGCAGATCAAAACAAAAATGAGATACCACCTAACACCCTCAAGGATAGCCCAATTCAAAAAATCAGAAAGCAACAAGTGTTGGAGACGCTGTAAGGAGATCGGGACTTTTATCCACAGCTGGTGGTATTGTAGATATGTACAACCACTACGGAGATCAATTTGGAGATATCAAAAACAAATGGAAATTGAGCTACCATGTGACCCAGCAATCCCCCTACTGGACATATACATAGAAGAGACAAGCAACAATCCATCACCAAACATCTGTGCCCCAATGTTAATTGCACCACAGTTCACAATCACAAGGAGTTGGAAGCTGTCCACATTTCCATCAACTGATAAATGGATTAAAAACTGTGGTACCTACATGCAATGTAGTACTATGCATGCTGAAAAGCAGTGATGAACACATGAAGTACATCACCACATTGGAAGAACTGGAGGAACTTATGCTAAGTGAAGTTAGCCAAGCACAAAAGGACATGTACAATATGAGTCTGCTGAGGTAAGTGTAATAATAATAATAATGTAAAAGCGGCATCGGGAAAAAGTTACTGTATATGGAATATCCTGGGGTAGGACCAGGTAGTACCACAGGGGCCAGACCAAATCCAGGGCTACATATGGTAGCCAACTAGAGTGGGGGGACAGATGGTGATGTATAGAGAGAAATTGAGGTACTAACCCACCCAAGGGGTGTGTATTATTTATAGCTACACAGGGAAAGTGGGACCAAACTTAAACCTGGTGTTTCAGGATGGGAATGCAGCATGACGTCATAGAACAGGGAACTAGTGGAGGGATTTGAACTCCCAACCCCAACTATGGGGGCAGCTGCCATCTCCCGTCGAGATTGTGCTTTGGAGGACAACACTGAAGTTGTGAGACTGAAGTTTGAGGAGTGAGATATGCCTGACCAGAGCACACGAGAACAAATGAAGTGGGAGGAAAAGAGAATGGAGTGCATCCTGGCCCACCGAGCCTTGAGGATGATATTCCCACTCAGAACAGCTGATGCACAGAGAGGATAATATGGCTGGCCCCACTATGAAACACGGCTTCCCTCGCTGACCCAAGACCCTATGGGGACAGCAGTGACGAAACAGGATTGTGATTATACCCTGTCTGACCCAATCACACTATGGCAAAAACTAAGGGTGTGCAACAGAGCATGGAACTCCAGATGGAGCACCAAGGATATACTTTGGGGCCAGGGTGTGCAACCCCATCCGACTCAACTGGGGGGCACTCCTGGAGGTCAAAAATAGACCCTGAACTATTTACAGGTCTTTATTTTGTTATTATGTTTTACATATATATTGTATATAAATATATATATATATATATATATATTAGACATTGGGATTTCTTTGTCGTTATCATTCTTTTAGTTTCTTTGGTTGTTCCATCTTAGGATGCATGTGTTTTTGTACATATTGTGGTCTCTCCAGGTCTATCTAGATAAGATAGTCTGGATGAACTTTGTGGAGGCAAAATAGGCAGAACTGATTGTTCTGGGGTTGGTAGGGGGTGGGCATGGGAAATAGGGAGGAGGGGAAAAGTCTGTGGTACTGACTAGTCCAGGGACAAGGAAATAACAAGAGATTCAAAATCAGTGACAAGGTGAGCGTGAGAGGCACAATAGGCATTGATCGAGAATAATGTAACAGAGAGAAAATACTAAAACCCCAGTAGAGGCTAAGTATGATGGTTGGCCAGAGGAAAGTAAAAGGAAATAGAGGAAAGGACCGGGTGGTAAAGGATATATATAGAGATCCAAATTTAGGCATGTACATAGGTGAATATATTTATATAGGACAATGGGGAAATAGATCAACATTACATACATGTAACATTAGTATTTGGACCTCTACTCAAGTACTTTCTCAGTGCAGGAACATTTTGTTCTATTTAACTGACATGTCATGATGCTCACCTTCTCAAGACAATCCCTGAAAACAAATATGTGCATGAGCAAAGGTAGTGAAGAAAGCGGATGATGCCCAGCTATCAAAAGATATAGTGTCTGGGGTCTAAAGGCTTGAATGTAAACAAGCAGCCATCCAGTTCAGAAACAACAAAGCCCAACATGGAAGAAGTACACCAGCCTGAGTGACCATGAGGTGCCAAAATTCAGTTATCAGGATTTAAGAACTAAAAATCATAACATTGCATGTTCCCCCTCAGATATGATCACTGATGACAATTGGGTGTGTAAGCAAATGTGGTGAAGAAAGCTGATGGTGTCTGGATAACAAAATATATAGCATCTGGGGTCTTACAGGCTTGAAAGTAAACAAGTGGCCATCTAGCTCAGAAGCAACAAAGCCTACATGGAAGAAGCACATGGGGTGTCAAACGGATCAGGTGTCAGGTATCAAAGAACTAAAAATTGTATCATTATAAATGAGGGGAGCGGGCTGAGCCCCAGTGGCGTAGTGGTTGTGCACGGGACTGCGGCCCACTGGGATGGAGGTTCAATTCCCGCTCACAGGAGCAAAGGCTGGGCCTCCTAATCCCACCACCAGGGCAGTGATGCCTAAAAAAAAAAAAAAAAAAAAAAAAATGAGGGGAGTATTGAGGGGGGCCCAGAGTTCATCAATAGGTGAAGCTGCACCCCTCACAGAGGGAACGCAGGGAGGAGAGGAGAAATTCAGGGTACAGTGTGGCAACAATGAGGTCTGAAACTTTTCTCTAGTTCTCCCACCCACCATCATAATCCCAATTCTACCACGCAAACCCTGCTAGACCAGGGGATGTACACTAGAGTCAGAAACATGGGGAATTCAGGACAGGTTATCCCTTCAGGACCAGTGTGGTGATACCAGGAGGGTGGAGGGAGGGTGGAGTGGAAGGTGGTAACCAATTGCAGTGATCTACATATGACCTCTCTGGAGTACAGACGGGGGAAGTGGATGAAGGGAGACATCAGACAGAGTACGATATGAACAAGTAATAACATTGTGTGAATTATTAAGGGTTCATGGGGAGGAGAGTGGGGTGGGAGGGAAAATATGGGGAGCTGGCACTGGCGGCCTAAAGGAGGAAGGATGTTTCAGAGGTGATGATAGCAACAGGAGTGCAAATGTGGTATGCATACAATTGACGTATGTGTTGATCATGATCGGAGTTGTATGAGCCCCCAATAAAATTATTTTTTACAAAGAAAGGAGGAGGAAAGAGGAACTTATACCAAGGGCTCAAGTAGAAAATATTTGGAAATGAAGATGGTAACATGTGTACAAATATGCTTGATACAAATGATGTATTGAATTTATAAGAGCTGTAAGAGCCTCTAATAAAATTAATGAAAAGAATTCAGCATAAAGATAACTGGTTTTTGATAAGGCCCCAAAAGTATCAAATGGGAAGTAGATGCCCTCTTTATTAAGTGAGGCTGGAAAAAGTGGATGTTTACCTGCAGAAAGTTGAAGGAAGGCCCTTACCTCATTCCATGCATAAGAATAAACTCAAGGTGAATCACAGACCAAAATATTAGGGCCATTAATAAGGGGATTGGGACAAACATGAGAACCTTGATGTGGGGAATACATAGGTTATCAGAAATAAGGAAGGATGAGTCACAAATAGACAAGTGGATTATACTGAAAATAAAACACTTGTGCACATTGAAAGAATTCACCATGAGAGTAATAAGAGAGTCCACAGATTGGGAAAACATCTTTAGTAGTGACACATCAGGCAAAGGCCTTACTACTAAACTCTACAATGGTTTGCAAGCTTATAATAATAAAAATAAACTAACTGCCCACTGAGGAGGTGGACAAAGGACCTGAAAAAAGTTTCACAGAGGCAGAAATCTAAATGGCCAATAGACACATGAAAAAATGTTCTTGATCATTCACCATATGAGAAAAGCAGAGCAAAACAACCGTGAGATACTACCTATCACCCTCAAAGATAGCCCAATTCAAGAAATCATAAAATAACAGTGTTGGAGGGGCTGTGGAGAGGTAGGAACTCTTGTTCTCTGCTGGTGAACCTGTAGGTAGGTACAGCCATTATAGAAATTAATTTGAAGATATCTAAAACAGATGGAAACTGAGCTACCGTAACCCAGCAACCCAATACTGGACATATACCCAGAAGAGGCAAAAAACAAATCACAGCCTGACATCTGTGATCCAATGTTCATCACGGGAGAGTTCACAATTGCAAGGAGTGGGAAAAAACTGAAATTTCCATCAGCAAATGAATGGATCAAAAATTTAGGTATATGCTTATAATGGAGTACTTCACATTCCTAAAAGGTAGTGATGAACACATGAAGCACATTGTTGCATGGGAAGAACTGGGGGAATTCATGCTGACAAGTACAGCATGAGTCCACTGAGGTAAGCTTAAAAGATGGAGCAGAGAGGAAAGCTACCATATACATACAATCTTGGTGTGAGGTATAGGTACTATGACAGGGGCTAAAGTAAATTCGGGTATATATATGGCAGCCAACTAAATAATAAGAGAAAAGAAAGGGGGAAACAGACATAAGTAGTGGAGAGTAGAACACTAACCCACCTAAGCAGAGGCTATTGTTTATAGCTCCACAGGAGAGGGAGAAAGAGACCAGGTTTCAAACCAAGATGCCAAGAGTTGAGTACAACATACCGGTATGTATCAGGGAACCAATAGAGAGGTCTGTAGAGCTGGTCTCAATACCAACTATGTGAATATGCCTCCCCCTCCCCCCAAGAATACATTGCAGAAGACAGCACTGGGGCAACAGATTGGGGACAGGGGCACATCTGATTGGAGTACACAGGAGAAAAGAGAGAGATGGAGAACAATGGAAACATATCCTGGCCTACCAAGTCCTAAAGACTGTATTCCTGCTTAAAGCAGACAATGTACAGAGAGAGTCATAGGCCTGGCCCCACCATGAGACACAATGTCCCTCCCTGAACCATAGCACTACGGGGGACAACACTGGAGACACTGTGTGGGAATTGTACCCAATCTGACCCCATCACTCTGGGACGAAACACTAAGGGCATGCTACAGAGCAGCAAGGGGAGCAAAGTGATGAAACTTGCGGAATACCAAAAGTAAACTTTGGAGGCAGAGTGTGGCACCCCATTAGACTTGATGAGAAAAAAATCATCATAAAGGCCAACAGACCTTGAACTATTTATAGGCTTTTTCATTTTTGCCAGTGGCATTCTTTTGGTTGTTATAATTTTGTTGGTTTTGGCTTCCCTTGTTGTTTTTGTTTGACTTTGCTTGGTTTCTGTGCTTATTAATGTCTCTGCATGTCTATATAGATAAGATAGGTAGGATAAATAATTCAGAGATGAAAACAATGGGACCAATGATTCTGGGGAAGTATGGGAGAAGGGAAGATAGCAGAAAGGAAGGGGAAGAGACCATTCCGGGAACAAGTAAACTAAAATCAATGGACAGATGGATGTATAATGTCTGCTGGGGCTTAAACATGGGTAATGTAGCAGCAAGGAATTACTAAACCCAAATGAAGGCCAAACATGATGGTGGGACAAGATGAAAGTAAATGGAAATAGAGGAAAGAAGCAGGAGGCAAAGGTTATTTATAGAGGTCTAAATACAGACATGTACATATGTAAATATATTAATATATAATTAGAAAGGAATATATCTATGTATCTATATCTGTATGCTAAGAACTAAGGTCGCAATTGAACATTGGGTCTCTACTTACGTACTCCCTCAACACAACATGACTTTGTTCTAATAAGCCGACATTCTGTGATGCTCACACTTCCAACACAACCGCTGAAGACAAAATGTGTGCATAAGCAAATGTGGTGAAGAAAGCTAATGATGCCCAGCTATAAAAAGATATAGTGGGCTGAGCCCTGGTGGCATAGTGGTTGAGTGTGGCACTGCGGTCCACGGGCTTGGTGGTTCAAATCCAGCAGCAGCTCTCCAGGAGCAAGGCTGGGTAGCTTCCACGATGTGCCCCCCCCCCCAAAAAAAGACAGAGCATCTGGGGGTCTTAAAGTCTTGGAGATAAACAAGTAGCCATCTTACTGAGAAGCAACAAATACCACCTGAAGAAGCACACCAGCCTGTGAGATGTTAATGGGATCAGGTATCCTGCATCAAAGACTTAGAATAAAATCCTAACCAATGTGAAGTGGGGTGGGTATGGAGGGGAGGCCCCAAACCCATCTGTAGACAATTGGACATTCTCACACAGGAGGGTCACAAGGAAGGGATGAACAGGCAGAGTGCAGCATAGAGTCAATGAAACCAAAGTTCTTTAATACTTCCTTCCCCCAACTATCATGACTAAAATTGTAGCTTACAAGTTGGGTAGACCAGAATAAGCAGACCGCTACAAATAAGAGGTGAAACACTGAGAATCCAGGATAGATAAATCCCTCAGGACCAATAATGAGACTAGAGATACTAGGAGGATAAGGCGAAGGTGGGGATAGAAAGGAGGAATTGATCACAAAGATCAACATAAAGCCCCCTGGGATGGACAAGAGATAAGTGGGTCAAGGGCAACAGAGGATGATGTAAAATATGAAATTAATAATCTATAACTTATCAAGGGTTTGTGAGAGAAGGTGGATGGGGGAGGGGAGAATGAGGAGCTTATATCAAGACAATTCTTTGAAAGTAGAAAGACAATTCTTTGAAAATTATGGTGGCAGCATATGTACAAATTTGCTTGACACAATGGATGAATGTACATATTGTGATGGGAGATGTAAGAGCTCCCACTAAAAGTATTTAGTAAAATAAAAATGAAGAAGAAGAAATGGGGAAATGATCTAGACTATTTCAGGGAATTTTAACTGACAATTTGGGAATAAGACTGGTGGCTGAGAAAGCTGTGCCTCAGGTTCCGGCTGACCAGGAAAAGGAATGGAGTAGAACCATGTTGTGCTTTGGAAGAATAGCTCCGGACTGACCCAGACTTTTGTCCCCAAGGTCAATACTAGTGATGAGAATATTCTGATGACTCTGAAAGCAAACATCATTCAAGCAAGTGGAAGAGACCATTGTCACCTCATCCCAAAAAAGTTCGTTAAGAGGAATCAAAAATTCTGAGGCCCAGTGGCATAGGGGATGAGTGTGGGACTGCGGCCCATTGGCTTGGCGGTTCAAATCCAATCGCAGCTCTCCAGCAGCAAGAGTGTGTAGCTCTCACGACAACCAGAGGGCAAAAAAAGAGGAATAAAAAACCAAGACAATGCTTTTTTTTTTTTTTTTGATGTGAGGTTGATAGTGTATTTGGAGTTTGTTCCACCAGGTCAGACTGTTAATCAAGCTCTCTATTTCGAGGTCCTGAGAAGATAGTGTAACAGTATGCGACATAAAAAGTCTGATTTGTGGCAAATAGGGCACTGGTTCTGCCAGCACGACAATACACCTGTCCGCACAGCCTTCTCAGGACACCAGTTTGGGGCTAAGAACAGTTTGCCTTGCTTGGCCCTGCTCCTTGCTCACCTGGCCTCTTAGCGGGTGACTTGTTGTTTCCACTAATGCTCCATGAAAGGACAGCAATTTAACGACATCAAAGAGATGAAGAAGAAAAAAACATGGAGGTGTGGTCAGCCATCCAAACAGATGAGGTTCAAAACTGTTTCCAAGAATGCAACCACAGATTTGACAAAGGTGTTAAGTACAATGACGAGCACTTTGAAGGTAATAAGATTGTTTGTAAAAAATTTTTAATACATAGCTTTAAAAAAATTATACTGGGGGAGAGGGGGTTCACCCTCATGCATACATTGAAAGATACAGCCTTGAGAAATATCTTTTCTGATTTTAAAACATGTAGTATCCCCTTGTTTAGTTTAAATGCTTGCCGATTTATTGATGTACAGGTTCTACAAAAGCACCATTAAGTGTTTTGAAATTCATACTATTTACAATGTTACCTATAATTTGCTTTGATCTACACAGTAAAATGTTTTTGAGTAGTCAATTTAAAAAAGCAAATATTTTTCTAGTATTTTCTGCTTTCAGTCAATATCCATCTGACATCAGCAATGATATCCATCATTCTATATTGTCTGCTGAATCCAGTTTAAATATCTTGAAGTTCCCTCTTGATGTACTGCTGACACTATTTTTTGCTTTTTTTTGGTGGGCATCACTGCTTCTGGTGGTCGTGGGCAACTGACACTATTTTTTAAATTATCTTCAGCAAAAATTTTCTCTCGTAGTATGCTAATGATATTGTTTGATAATTTCCACATTTTGCTGGATCATTTTTCTTTGAAATGAACAAAATATTAATTTCTTCCATCCAGTTGCCCAGATAGCTGTTTTCTAAACTTGCTTGTATAGACAAGAAACTGTGTAATGAATTGGAACCAAAGACATGTATTTTAGAAAGAAATTCAGAAACAAAGGATGCACCAAGCGGAATAGCTTGAATAACAACTGGGCCAAATAGTTGTGTTCTTAATACTTCTTGCATTACCTTTTGCACTTAAATAAGCACTGGATCAGAGGAGTTACACTGGGACACATAGGAGCTGGAAACACGGGGAATCCAGGACAGATGAAGCCCTCAGGACCAGTAGTGAGATTGGTGATACCGGGAGGGTGAGGGGAAGGTGGGGTAGAAAGGGGAACTGATTACAAAGATCTACATATGGACTCCTCCAACAGGGAAGTGGGTAAAGGGAGATATCAGAGAGTGTCAGATGTGACAAAATAATAATAATTTATAAATTATCGAGGGTTCGTGGGGGAGGGGGGAGCAGGGAGGGGCAATTTGAGGAACTGAAACCAAGGGCTTAAATGGAAAGAAAATGTTTTGAGAATGAGGATGTCAACAAGTGTACAAATGTGCTTTGCATACAATGTATGTATGTATGTATGTATTGTGACAGGATCTGTATAAGCCTCCAATAAAACAATTTTTTTTAAATCAAGGATGGTGAGATTCATCTTATTTACTTCGGACATGTTATCAGGAGAGGCAGTTTCCTGGAAAGGGAAATAATGCTTAGTAAATGACAGGATCAGTGAAAGAGAGGAAGATCCTCAGCAAGATGAAATGGTCCAGTGCCTACAACAATGGACTCAAACTCAACAAGTGCAAGGATGACACAAAAGCAGACAGCATTTTGCCCTATTGTACACAGGGACACTATGAATTCAAACCCACTGGAGGACACCTAAAAACAGATGATGGAAGGGAGAAAGCAGAAGAAGGAGGCAAGAGAAGAAAACAAATAGACGAGAAGGAAGCAAACTGGAGAAGAGGAAGAAGAGAAAAAGGAAGAGGGGAATGTTAGACAGGAGGGAAGGTGGAACTCTCTTGAATATGAATGTCACAGCAGTTTAGATATGAGATAAAATGCATATATGGAATTTAAAAAATTTTTCCAGAATATTATGCAAACCCAAAACAGCAAACTGTTGGTGACAGTAATCTCTAACAAAAAAAGGAAGACAAAGGAGCCCAGAAGCTAGTAGAATGTGTTGTTCTTTGGGTTATAGTTCTGCATGTCAGTGTCTACATTCAAAAAAGCAAACTTACTACAATGAAGTCACTTCTGACTCATAGTGAGCCTATAGGACAGGGTAGAAATGCCCCAGTGAGTTTCCAAGAGGGAGTCAAAAGCCGAATCTTTCTCCTGAGGAGAGAGTTGCGGTTTCAAAGTGCTGACTTTGCAGATAGCAGGCTAACATGTAACCACTCTGTCACCAGGACTCCATGTCTACAGCAGCTGTGTAGAAATAGCTCAATACTGCAATGAGCAAGTGTTTTGGAGAGGCATAGGTCTAACTCACCCACTGGCTGAGAATAGACATGGGAAGAAGGGATATGCTCAAATCTTCACCTCTAACAAGGGGGCAGAACTCACAGGGGCTCCTAGCTTCCCAGCTGCTTAACATTCCACACATTCACTGGATACGGATCTTGGTTTTTTGCTTGTAGCAAAGGTAAATTTTAGCAGCAAATATCAAGAGGCCTGTTTCTTAAAATAGAGCAAGTAGAGTTACTGCTTTTAGTATGAAGAAGGGGTAAATGCAATTGCCAGAATCATGAGTCTAGAAATGGAAAAGATTACAACTACTGTCCTATTTCAAATAAGAGTATATGATCAGGGTGGGTTTCCCAGACAAATTGGAGTTCAAACTCAGATATTATTATGAACCATCCCAGAAGAAATGAAAGATTTTTCCATCCTTGCATCAATCACACAGAGCTGAAATTCTGAGCACTCAGTTTGCAAAAAGCTATGGAGGAAGCTCAAAATAGATTTGCAAGGGTGCTGCACGGATCCAATCTCCGGGGAATTTCCTCTGAATATAGTGCAGACAGGAGAAAAGCCTTGCTATCAGACAGAGAACATTTTAAAGCTGATATGACAGATAAAGTTAGGCTAAAAAGTAATACCTTATCATTTGATCTCCCTTTTGATACATTTCAATGTTTATTCCATTTTTTAAAATATTTTGGCTTTCTTTTTTATTGACATTTTCTCTGATTTTTCAAATCATTGTTGTTGATTTGCTTGTTTGTTTTGCTTCATGTTTGTGCTCTGTCTGATTTTCGATCTATGAAATCTACGAAAGATCAATGGAGTGAGTAACTAGATTAGTCAGTACCTATGGTATGGCCGGAGAGGCTGGTGGCAATGGAGCACTAACAGAACGAGAAAGGAAAATGCTCTGAATGTGAATGTGGTGATAATTATATACCTCTTCTTAATATGACTGAATGACTAAATTGCATGATAGGTAAACTATATTCCAATAAAACTACTTTTAATAGAGAAAGGAAAAAGGAAGGATTTTCACTGCTATCTGCTTTAGAAACAAATTAACTGAAACTCAATAGTAGTTACCAATTCTGACTTCCTAGGAACTTCATGACAATATCACTGTACAGCAAAACCTCCATTCAGGAATGTGCACAGAGGCGTCAATGTGTCCTGTGCTTTTGCTCATGTCTTCAAAGAAGTGGCCAGCACTTCCTTGTGCGAATAGCACAATGCAGAATCCATGCAGAATTAGTTTAGATTTTGTTGTTATTTGTAGATTTCCAACATGCTTCAAATCTGTGACTGTATACTCAATGTGTATGTCCCATACAGATGCCTATGTATATATGTGTGTATTTACCTAAGAAAAGGAAGCACTAAAGAACGCAGAGACTGTTGTCAGAGAGTCTTACCCTTGACATCAATGCTGTAATCTGCTGTTTTACCATCCTATACATAATAGTATTTGTCTGAAGTTTACCCATAGCCTTGGTAGACTGCCAGATGTTTAAGCCAGGTCAACAAAACAAAACAAAAACAATAGTCTTTTACTCTTTTCTTTTTCTTTTTTTTACATCAAGAAATAAGTCTTCTTGAGATGATCACAAAATGAAAAATGAACATGACAGATAAATGAGAAAAACCTTCATACCCCAAGCCTGCACACTACTTAAACAGGTATAGATTCTTAAATAGGTATAGTATCCCTTTATTATGTATTAGCTTACAAAGCATGACTTTACATCTCCATACTTTTGGCAGAAACCCATTTAGTCTGACTGTTGAGCTTCTGCAAGCCCTGACCCAAGCAAGGGGCCAGAGGAAGGCAATGGGCATATTCTGAAGGTATGTGTTTCCCCCAAATGAGAAAGAGACAGCATCAATTCTGTAAAACATATCACCAGGCTTCCACTGTGAGCCCATAAAGTGCATTTGGACTTCCTAATTAAAGCCCTGACACCATGCTAAAGAGAGAGAGGATTTTCTAGGGAAGCGCATATGATTAAAAAAATGTTCACAGGAATATAGAGCTTTAAAACTCCCATAAACATACTTTATGGTAAGGTCAGAGTATGAGTGAAAAGAATGAGGAGAATGCACCTTGTGTTCAGCCCAGAAAGCAATATCATACTGGTGGGGGGGAGGGAGACTGGGGGGGGTGTAGAGAGAGCCAGGGGGGATTTTATTCTCTTTTGTAAAACATATACTGGTTCAAATAAGATTTTAAACAGGATTCATTTGAAAGACATTGCAGTAGGTAAAATGCCCTCAATTAATTGAAAAAGTAAAATCGTGTGTGGCTGTATACAAATGCAGATGTGGAGAAATAAATACAGTCTTGGACTGGCCCGGAGCCAGGTAAGCATTTGACCTAAAAGTCTCCCTAATTTTTGTTAGCTGAAGTCTGGAAAAGTGATTAACTATCTAAACACAAGTGTTACCTCCCGGTGCCCCCCAGAGAATGCTGGGAGAGAAAGGAAGGCTCTTATATCCTAATTAAAAGTCCCAGTTTTTGCCCCATGGAATGAAGAATGTTTTTGGATACAGGAAACTGTTCTTTATCCAGCTACACTCATAAAGCTGTCAATAAGTTAAGAAAGTGGCCTTGATGGTGTGAAAAAAACCACCTCTTTGAAAGCACTGCCTGCTAATAACAATCTTTTCTGTTCAGTGAAGTCCCACAAATCATCTAGGATCATATAAATAGCAAATTTAACAGCAAATTAGCAAGGCTTATAAAATATATGACCACTTAAGCAGCAAGGAACACTAAAATTCAAGGTTGGAGAATTACTAAATTATAGTTATAAGATCTTTTTCTTCTTTTTTTATGTTTTTCACGAGAAACCTTTAGAAATGTATTTTGAGTGATTAAACTACTTTAAAAGGGAATATAATGAAATGACCTGCCTCTGTGAGGGTCAGAGCCACTCACACTTGATAACCACCAGAAAATGAGCAGCAATTTGCATCTGGGAAGGATCTAAGGGAAGGATTTAAATGTAGCTCTGTCTCCAAGCAGTCTACTGTTTTATCCAGTATTTAACATGGGGCTTTGTTTGGCAGAGTTATCCAATGCACCTACGAAGGAAAAAAAAGAAGAAGAAAAAGAAAAAGAAAAATTCCCTTTTGTTTATAGACTGCTAATGCTTTCAGGGAAATAAAAATGATATTCCTCTTTATAACATTGACAGCCATTTAATGAGTTTTTAGAAAGCTAGCAGCCTGCTTCTGCTGTGAAGAAGTCATTAACACACTGAAGAGAAGATTTGGCCTGTATATTCTTGGCCATTTTCTTTCTGTTACAGGGAGAGTCCAGTTAGCTCTGCCCTGGAATGAAAGTAGGGTCCTTACTATATTAGCACATTCCTGACGTTTCATGAAAGATTATGTGGAGTCTTTATTAAAACCAAATTCTCAGCTAGTGACTTTGCAATAAAAAGCCCCTTTCACCATATCTTGGCACACACATTTTGGGGGAAATTAGAAATGGGGGTAGGGATGGGGAGTCAATGCTCTTGAAGAGGGGCGTGGGGATGGGGAGTCAATGCTCTTGAGGTTTTCCTTCTTAAATAAATAATGGAAGGGATGACATAATGAAGAAGATTTCTTGGCTGCTGCTTTTTATAAGCTCAGTATGCCTCTCAAACTTGTCCCTAATTATGCTGATTCAAGAACATTTAAAAGGGTCACAGTTGAAATCAAGCACATAACTCTTTCTCTCCATTCTCCCTATCTCCTAAAGATTAAAGAAAATGACCCTGAGGGAAAAGAGAAGGAGGGGCACCAGTGTGCTCACCTGCTCTCACCTGGGAGCAAGATGGCCCATGTCCTGCGGATGAGACTGCAGTCACAGGAGGTTAGAGCGGTGTTGTCCACTAGAAATACAGTGTGGTACCTACATGTGAGCCACTTGTGTGATTTATATTTTCCAGAAGCTGCAAGTAAAAATACATTAACAGATAAAACTAATGCTGGCAATATATTTTACTTAGCTCAATAAATCCAAAGTGTTCTCATCTCACTATACATTCATCTTATAAGAACCTTATTCTTTTTGTTCTGAACTACATAGACGAGATAGTTGCCACTGAGTCAATTCCTATTTATGGTGACCTTATATAGAAATACAGCAAAGGCTTTGTCAGGAAGCGCAGGACAGCTAGTCACAAGACTGATGGTTCAAAAGCACGAGCAGCTCTGCATCAGGGAGGGGGCCCTTTATACATGGCTTCTATGGGTTGGCTTCTACTTGGTAGCTGTGGGTTTTATTTAATGACTTAGCTTACTTTGTTTTATGGGGGTGTCCAAAAGAACAGAAGATCGTCCCAGCCTGGGACAACCTCTTCACAATCACCAATATATTTGAATTCACTTTTGCAGCTGCTGTGCCAATTCATCTCACTGAGGAGATGCCTGACCTTCGTGGACCTCTGCTTCACCACACATGCTGTCTTTCTCTAGCAAGTGCTCCTTCCTGAAGATGCATACAAATGGAAGCACTTTCCTCATTCCTGGCCTATCTTATCCCGGAAAGCCTGTCCTCTGTGGGTGACCCTGGTGGTATGTAGAATATCGATGTATGGTCTCTAGCATATGCAAGTCACCCCCATACACTAACCGGCAGAAAATTCCAGAAAGCAAGCTCACTGCTATTGAGTCATTGCTGAGACTATCACTGTCCACAGGAGTCGAAAGCCCAGTCTTTCTGCCACAAGCTGCTGAGGGTTCTACCATGTGGATCTACCCTGTGGACCATAGCACACAACCACGCAGGACAGCATCAGGGCTCCAGAAACGTGGCATTTTTCCTACTAAAGCAAATCCTACTGTGTACGTACATCTTATATAACATCTCACCTTTTGGCCACATTTGGATCAGAGGCCACATGTGGCCATCGGCTGTTGTTCTGGACAGAAAAGCTTTGGAAAGGATGTTCAACTTCACCAAAAGATAACCAGGGCTCAAAGTGCTCTCTGGGAAGACTCTTCTTTCTCAACTGTAGCAATGATTATTTTTGAACTGCTTCGAATCTTCACAAAGACCAAATCTTCACACAAATAGTTTTGAGTAAGGTTGCTGATATTTTAAAAAGAAAGATAAAGAAACACGGCAATCAAACTCAACTCATATTGTTGAGACTCTGATAGCACCCCTCAAAAGTGGGGATGGACGTGGGCTCCCACTTAGCTGTTGGAGAAAAAGGTGGCTGGAAATCCAACTCAAGTGAAAAAAGGACTCAGTGGAGAAGAGGAAATATGCACTGGATGCCCTTGGATCAAAAGCTCTGGAATATTTCAACAGCCGCTGAAAAGGTTCCACCAGGAAGGACACCCTGTACTTGCCGGCAGCAAGAACAATTACTGATTAGCTAAGTAAATGAAAGGTTCTTAAGTCAGAGGGCAACAATGGCCTGCCCACAGACACCCCCTTAACACGGACCAGCAACAGGAGCACTTATGTTTACTCCGCTCCTCCCCAGCACCACAGACGTCCCCCAGCCCCTGGGGCAACCCATCCAGCCCAAACTCTTACCCAGCTGTCTCAGGGGGCTCTGAACAGAGAGCAGGTTGCGTGGTCAACTTGATGCGGACCATCTCACTGCCCAAGTGACACTTTGCACCATTTTATTCTTCCCCTGCTTTCCTGCTTTTTCAACCACACCTTCCTTCTCACCTCCTCATGTTGCTTCCCCTCTGGTTTGTCCGCGCAGACAAACTAGCACTACCAAATGAGCAGAGATCCTTGCCCACAGAAAGCTGTGTTTTTAACCTTAATTTCTTTCTTCAATATGTTTTATTTTCTTCTATTATAACATTTTTATTGCTTTTATTATCTAGCTCTCTCCCACTTCCTCTTCCAATGCAATTCCACCCTCCTGAGAATACACATTCTCCCAAAGCAAAGCAGGCAGATGTGTAGATTTGGGAACGCTCATCAAACAGTGTGTCCCCCACCACTACCAGCAACTACACACAGACACGCAGACCTCTGGTGCTCAGGGCCCCTCACATTAATGACGCTATGGCATCAGCACTCCAGCACCCACACCCAAGCCACATGCTAACATTGTGCATTTTTCTCTCTTCTTTCTCTATTTCCTCTGTGTATCACCACTCTTTCATCCTTAAGTTTTTCTTCCCTTTTTATCTTCTCTCACTTTTCTTTCTATCTTTTCTCTTTTTAAATTCAACTTCATATGTCTATGTATGTGTGTGTGCGTCTATGTACACTTCATCTGGTCTGAGTATTTTATTACACTTTTTCTCCTGCCCTACCAGCTCCTATCTTTCTCTCTCATCTCACTATGACATCATGTGTGACTCAGCTGCTCAAGCAAAAGCACTGTCATCTTTTATTCCTTTTCTTCTTTCAATTCACGTGTAATTTAGCAAATGCACTTTCACATCCAAATTCTATCCAAATCCATCCTCATTCCAATTCCATACTACAGCTCTAGCTGAATGCATCACTGTCTCTCAAGTTATTTGACGTAAACATTCCATACAGATGTCCTATCCCCCCCATCACCACCACAAGGCACGCACCATACACTAGCCGAGCTGGCAGACATTCATTGCCCTCACAAAGTCATTAAGGAGCCCTGGTGGTGCAAAGGGTAACTGCTAATCCAAAGATTGATGAGTCCCACCTGCCAATCATTCCTGAGGAGGGCCAATCTGGTGATGCACATCCACAAAGATTACAGCCTGGAAGATGCTTGGGGGAAGGTCTAGTGCCTTGGGCATTTGAATCAAGTAGGCTAGGGAACAATGTAATTGCAAGCATGTTGGCGTTTTTCCAGCACTATCTTTGGATATTAGAAGTTTAGAACTTTTAAAATGTTTGAAAGGAAAATATATACTTCGCTTCGTGAAAGATTTTTCCAAAATTTAAAAAAGTACACAGCAAAAATAACTCTTAAAAGGTCTCTCAGGGTTGAGCCCCAGTGGCGTAAAGTTGGTTTCTCTGTACCGCTGGGTATACAATTAACCATCTAGAAAGAGAAACCAGAGATCTTACTACTATCAAGCAAGAAGAGCTAGGAATGGGGTGTATCCTGAAGTGCCAGTGCTGATGCTTTTCCATCAGAGACAGAGAGCTGTGGAATTGGAGGAGCAACCATGTGGTGATGTAGTGGTGAGGTGGTTGCAAATGAAGTACCACATCCAGAGCAAGAAACAGAACAGCACCCTTCCTGGCCCTGCCCCACAGAGCAAGTACATCTGAGTATTTTGATTTCCAGAGTGAGGTGCCTCCAGGCAATTATTTGGGTGGTTGGGGACAACTAAAATTTCAATATCATGGGACTAGTACATTGTACATTTGGACTGAGGCTTATGGCAGAGTGCAGTGCCCTTTGAGCATTTATCAACCCCACTAAAGAAGTTTTGTAATAATTGCCTAAATTGGGTAAAAACCAAATGATTAATGCTTGAGGGGCATAGGATTCCACACAACTGAAAAGCAGTACTCTTGAGAGCAAGAACTTGATCCTGAGTATTTCTGATCCTAAATGGTAATCTGTTAACTTCGCTAATAGACTCCATGAGTTCTGCACAGTATTTGAAACATTATTGCACCCCATAGAGAAGTAGAAATTGCTGTGGGAGGAACTAAGGGTGTCCGAACTGGTAAAGGAGATTGGAGAGGAGAGGCAATTCTGTTTTCTACCTCACGGGCACTGGATATGGGTTGATGCTCTACCTGTCCCTCACCCCCTTGTGAAGCCAGAGAAGGCCAGATGCTGACTCAATGTCATCCTTACAAAACCACATCACCCCATTGCTCAAAACTTAACATTGTACTGCATCAATTACTGCCTCATCCCACCCCACTGCCCAGCTCTCTCCCTCTTACCTGCCAGCCAGGCACACACTGGCCTCTGCATTGCTCTAATGTAAACCGTGTGAGGTAAATATTCTCACTTGTTTGTAGGCTTATGGTCACGCCTAAGACAGTGTCTGGCATATGCTATCCTTATTTGCTATGGAGCTATCTCCTGCCTAACAGAATCTGCGCCCCACTCCCGATTGTTGTTGCTCTGTTCCACTGCTGTGGCCCCTGAGCATTTTACGTACCATCCAAATTAAGGAAGAAACACCAGTGGTATTCTGGGGTAAGAGCAGGAAAACGAATCGCAAGGCTGGTTGTTAAAATTCACTAGCCGATCTGCAGGGGGAACAAATGGGTGGGGAGGCAATCTGTTCCTGTATGGATTTACAGCTGCTAAAGCTCTCTATAGGAATATTAGGAGTCAAAAATGGACTCTATCACAAAGGATTTGGGTTTGGTTCACCTTCAGGGCTGTTCCATTGTACTCTACGGGGCTGTTCATTGAGCAATTTTCAAAGGAAGCTCACCTGGCAATTTTTCCTAATCTTAAGTCTGGAAGCTCACCCTGCTCACCATGGTTGACCCTGTTAGTATTTAAAATAATGGTAGCGTCATGCAAGCCATCATGGTAACACAGACCGTGAGACATGCAGTCAGGCTAACACATAGTACGTGATGAAGAGATTAATCTCTAAACCAAATGAAAAACTCAATTAATTATTTTCTGCTAATCACTTAGTGAGAGTTTAGAAGAAGACAGGATGAAACATGTGCATAAGAAAAACATTTATATTTCTCAATTCACATCTCAATTATATTATGAATTCAACTTATTGCCATAAAAATTTATAAATACTCAGACAATATGAATCCTTTGGGGTTTTCCCCACACATTTGGCTATGTCCTGTAAGTTCTGATATATAGTATATTCCCTCTCATTTTATAAATAGCCTAAAATTATAGTTTTGAACTCATTCTCTAAAACTTATTTAAGAAAACACAAATTTCCAAGTGTTTTGACTCAGAATCTTAGTTTTCTGGTCATTTATTAGTTACTTTCCAATTTTTTGCAAAGTTATAGCATTTTGTGATCTTTCTGGATTGTCTTTCTAAAATTCCTTTGAGGTCTAGATTATAATAAGATTTTTTTAATGTTTTATTTGATGTTTGTGGACTTTATTGCCCTTATAAACTCAACAACTATTTTTAGTAGCAAATTTTTATCTTACATTGCTTATCTTCCCCTATTTTTATTATAGTTCAAGTTTTAAAAGTTTATTGCCAAAGTTATAAAGATGATTAACTTCTCTGATATTTGTTTGCCCCAAGAAATTTCAGAAAGTTACTTAGATTACATTTTGGAATGTTTTCAACATGAGAAATATTTTCATATGCTTTTATCAAGATTGCTCCATTTGCTCTTCATTATACTTCTATAAACTAAATAGGATAATTTATATAAAACTTTGAATAGTATTGGACATTCTATCTTTAACATAAATTAGCATCGCAAGAATTTAGAAAAACAAAACAGGAAATGAACTTATAGAGCTATAGATTGAAAGTTTAAAAGGTAAATGAATACAAAGTTAGTATGCAATCTAGCAAATGTGCTCCTAGGTATTTATAGCCCAAATAAATTGAAACCGTATGTCCACGTGGCATATGCATGCGTATAGCAAAGTTTATAATTGTCCAAACTGGTAGCAACCAAGATGCCTTTCAAGAGGTGGATGGGTAAACAGCCTGTGGAGCTTCCACAGCACGGTATTGCTGAGCGATGAAAGGGAGAGAAATCAAGCTAGACACAAAGGTCTGGGACAGCCTGAAATACATATTGTTATGTGAAAGAAACCCATTGGAAAAAGCTATGATTCCAACTGTATGGCATTCTGAGAAAAGCAAAATTACAGAGACAATAGAAAACGTAATGACAGCAGACACTCAGGAGAGGAAGTAGAGAGGAAATGGGGGCACCAGGGGCATTTTTAAGTTGTTGTTGTTGTTGCGGCGCCACTGATGGTTGGGTCCCATCGTGTGAGTTCCAGTTCACAGTTGCTGGATGAACAGCAGAACAAAACCCTGCCCAGCCCTGCACCATCCTCACAATTGCCCTTATGTGTGAGCTTGTTGTCGCAGCCACTGTGCCAATCCAGCCTCTTTGAGCTCCTTCAGCCTTTTCATTCCCCCTCTACTTTACCAAGCATATCCTTCTCCAACGAATTGTCTCTCCTAACAACATATCCAAAGTACATGAGTAGAAGGGTCTTGTGTAATAAGGCAACATTGGCTACATGACGCATTGTATTTATCAAACACTACAGAGTATCAGGGCAATTCAGCTGCATCAGATGCTTTTCATTCCTTTGCAAATAAACTCTGCTTTCTGCTTGCTTAGAAAAATCTATAGAACTTTACAACACAAAGTGTGAACTCTAACATGAACTATGTACCTTAGTTAACAATAATGCATCACAAATTTACCCAATAATGCAAGGTATTAATTATAGGGAAAATGCCATGCAGAATAAGAGAGTATATATGAACTCTGGGTACTTTCTGAATAATTATTCTGTAAATCGTAAAGGACTTAAAATAAGTGTATTCTAAAAGATAAACGAATAAATCAGCTATCTGAAATAATATGCAGTTCAATAAATGTTTATTGAATGAGTGAACAAAATTCCCTTAGCTGTCTTACTGCTGGGGTTAGCAGTGAGAAAGAATTAAGGAAATGGCCCCAGCAAACTCAGTCTTCCCTCTAATTTTGAGTCAACATTCATATCATGCTTCTTTTGTGAAATGTAGAAATTTGAAGGTCCAGATGAATGGAATGAGTAAAAAAGCAATAATATTTCTTTAAGACTTACACAATTTTCTCTTATTGTCCTTATTATGTGTTTTATCTCTTTATCATTTGTCTTCTCTTTCATTTCTGTAATAAATCAACCTTCATTTCAAGACAAATTAGACTTCACTATTATCAATATTGTTTTGCTATCTTTTCATTAACAAGCTTGAAGGCAGAAATGAAAGCCAAGTAACCTTCACCTTTTCCACTGAAAACACTGGCCTACAATAGCCATCCAATTTCAGGTTCATCTTCTCCTGATATTCAGCAAGGAACCTGGAGAGGTGATCATGGAGCTGCAGGAGGGGCAGCCTAGAGGGTGGTCTTCAGGAGTGAGGTTTAGGTCACTGCAGGGTCAGGGTGAAGGGTCAGGCTTTCCCCACTGCACCTGGAGGACATAAATGGGGATATTTTAGTCTCTGGCTCAGGCCACTCCTTAGCCTAAGAGAGCACAAATATTTACAAAAGGAAAACCAAATAGGAGCTTTGCTGCATTGCTAGGCTGTGCTGCTGAACTTAATGAAGGGTTGCTTTCCCCCTATGGATTTCAAAGCAGCCTGAACTAAGGATACTAAAGTAAACAGAATATCTGAGATTTAATGGCAAGGAAAACATGCATGTAGCATAAAAGCACCATTATTATTCCTTAGCACTTCATTTTAGGTAAAGTGCATTACAGTGGCCTTTTAGATGCGCCTCCCTGTCCCCCTGCTGTGAGGCAGGTCAGCTCCTTAGGACCTGGCATCTTGCATAGCATGTGCCACTGGAGCCCAGCAAGCAGAGGTGGCAGCTACATGAGATGGAGGAGAAGGAGGAGGAGGAGGAGGAGGAGGAGGAGGAGGAGGAGGAGGATGGGGTGATGATGGTGACAATGATCATAAGACATTGAAGGGACATCCATAGTCCAAGGTGATCTGTAGGAAGCTAGATGCTGCAATAATGACAGAGAAGGGGCCCTCTGGCTAGACGTGGAGGGAGGCTCTCAAGCTTTAGGACTCCTTAGATTTCAGGCTTGCTCTACTTTTCTTCTTAGTCTTCTTTTATATTTCTGAGGTAAAATTACAGGCAGTCAAATGCATGTCCATAACTCATCCGTTGCCATCCTGTGGTGGCTTGCATGCTGCTGTGATGATGAAACAGGTGCCATGGGTGTTTTAAATACCAGCAAAGTGACCCAGGGTGGATACGTTTCAGTAGAGCATCCAGACTGAAAGACAACCAAAGCCTGGTGATCTTTCTATGGAAATTAGCCAGTGACAACGGGATGGGTCACAACCTACCATCTGAAACGCTAACTTGCCTTCTTTGGTCACCTCACACGAAGGAGTTAGTTGCTGGAGTCGAATGCCTCCGTGATTTAGAAGCTGGCAGAGTTTCCAGCAATGTTTTGGTTTGTTAGCTATATACCAGGTTTCCATGAGTCACGGTCCACTTGTGACAGAAACTAAAACCAATAGCAACAGACGCATGTGTTACTACTGCCCATAACAAGATAGAAACAGCTTCATCTCTCCATAAGGTTGCTTTTGTCCCCCTCAAGAATGTACTAGTCTAATTGTGGTCACTGTGAATTAGCTTTGCCTGTCCTGCATACTTCTGTGCTTGGTTTCTTTCATTTGTGGTAATGGTTAAGATTCATCCATTTATATCTATATAACTATATCTATAGATAGATAGATAGATAGATAGATAGATAGATAGATAGATAGATAGATAGATAGATAGATAGATGTGTGTGATGGGTAGGTTTGTTTTGCCAACATGGCCACAGAAGATTGGTGGGTCTGTTGTGACGGCACGGCCAATGCACACAGGATGAATTGAAGGGCAGAGATAGGAAGGACTCAGCGAGTCCCGCCCTCTCTCTTGCTTCCGGATCTTCGGACCAGACAGCTGCCTTGTTCGTCCTGTGCCTCGATCTCCAAGCAACACTACCTGTAAGACACTTAATCGTTGACTGTGTTGCTGTGAGTGGAGGATCCTTCAAGCCCTACTTTGCCACGCTCCTGGGATATACATCTCTTGAGCTGGGGACTGTTGGACTCTGTCATCTGGCTGACTGTTGGCGACCTGCTCTGCTGTTTGCTGCCTGTGACCAGATAGCCTGGATTGCTCTACAGAGGACTACTCAGCGGTCCTCGAGACTTGAAGGACTGCCTGCCAGTCTTCTAGTTGTCTCACGCAAGTGAGTTGCACCAAGCAATCTGTACAGCTTTATAGATAGTTAACTGTTTCTTTCTTATCTTATATACCTTTCTCTATATATAAATATATAAAAAGAATTACTAATGTCCTGATTTTTATTTCTCTAAGGGAACCCTGCCTCACACAATGTATGAATGTGTGTGTGTGTGTATATATATATATATATATATATATATATATATCAATAGTAGATTTGGTTTTATTTATTTTTAATAATATTCACCATATAATGAGAGATAAGTGTGGCAATTTGTACCATAATAATTTACAGCCTTATGAACTTTTTATAAAGATCATTTTATTAGGGGCCTATATAACTCTTGTCACAATCCATATATACATCCATTGTGTCAAGCACATTTGTACATTTGTTGCCATCATCATTCTCAAACTTGGCTTTCTACTTGAGCCCTTGGTATCAGCTCCTCATTTTATCCTTCCCATCCTTGCCATCCCCCCATGAACTTTTAATCATTTATAAATTATTGCTATTTTGTCATATCTTACACTGTCTGACATCTCCCTTCACCCACTTTTCTTTTGTCCATCCCTGGGGATGTAGATCCTTGTAATTGGTTCCCCCCTTTCTAGCCTTTCACTAAACATATGTGATGAAGTCACCTTCCCTCTACCCTCCTGGTGTTGCCACTCTCACCAGTGGTCCTGAGCAGTTCATCTGTCCTGAATTCCCTGTGTTTTTAGTTCTTAGCAGTACCAGTGTACATCTTCTGGTCTAGCTGGATTTATAAGATAAAATTGAGATCATCATAGTGGGGGAGGGGAGAGGAAGCAATTTTGGTAAAGTGACCAGATTTTAACACTGGTAAAGCAGGACACCATTGACTGTGGTGGGGGGTGGGGAAAGAGGGGGATATATTCCCTTCTCATTCTCCCACCATTCCCTAGCTTGTCATGCATTCTTTCCAAAATTTGGGACTTTTTATTTATTTATTTATTTATTTTATTTATTTATTTAATTAAATTAATTAATTGATTAATTGATTAATTAATTAATTAATTTTAATTTTTTTGCCCTCAGGTGGTGGGAGTAGGAGGCCCAGCCTTTGCTCCTGGGAGCTGGAATTGAACCTCCAACCCAGTGGGCCGCAGTCCCGCGCACAACCACTACACCACCGGGGCTCAGCAATTTGGGACTTTTTAAAAATGCTGTGGGGCAGTGGGAAATTGTTTGACATAGGGACTGTCCCACCAAAAGCAGGATGTCTGGTCACTTTAAGGACTAGCGGAGAGTTGTATGTTTAATCACTATTACACTGCAACCTAACTGGTTCGTCTTCTCCCCTCACCCTTCTGTAAAGGGATGTCTAGTTGCCTACAGATAAGTTTTGGGTCCTTACTCCACACTCCACCTCATTCACAATGAATGATTTTTTTTTTTTTTTTGTTATTTGATGCCTGATAACTAATCCCATCAACACTTCGGTATCACCAGACCTAGTATGTTTCCCCCGTGTGGGCTTGGCCACTTGTTTATCTTCAAACCTTTAAGACCCCAGATGCCGTATCTTTTGCTAGCTGGCACTATCAGCTTTCTTCACTGTATTTTCTTATGCACCTGCTTTGTCTTCAGTGATCATGTCAGGAAGGTGAGCATCATGGAATACCAGTTTCATAGAACAAAGCGTTCTTGTGCTGAGGTAGTACCTGAGTGGAGGTCCAATGTCCATCTGCTACCTTAATATTAAACTTATAAATACATGCACATAGACCTATCTCCCGATCATCATATATTTACATATGTACCTGCTTGTATTTAGATCTCTATAGATGCTCTTTGCCTCCTATTTCTTTCCTCCATTTCCATTTACCTTCCTCTTGTACCATTTGTTAGACTAGAGAAACAAATCTATGGGCAGATGGGTGTGTAAGAATGAGATTTATATATAAGAGCAATTGAACATTGAGAAAACATCCCAGCCATGTTCAGATCAAGTCCATAAATCTGGTATTAGCCCATATGTCTGGCAGCATCTATAAAGTCCTCTTCAGACACACAAAACATATGCAATGAAGCCAAATGTAGAAGACCACGGGCCAGCAGTTAGAAAGTCTTTAGATCCAGTGACATTGAAAACATCTCAGCACTGGCAAGGGTCTCTGCATGACTTTTCCAGCACCCACGGCTGCATCAGATTGGGTCTGAGTGTCTTGTCAGCTTCTGTGTCTCCCAGGGTGTGAGAGAGAGAAGTGTCTCCCACTTCCAAAAAGGAAAAGCAGGATTTCCAGAATTCTTAGGAGAAGGCCATGCCCACACAGAGGCCTCACTGGCTATGATCTGAATGACAAGCTAGACTCCACCACTACACTCCTAATCCTCAAACTAACTAACGATTATATACCACACCCCACTATCATATTCAGCCCTTTATTGGGGTTTCAGTAATTTTTCTTGGTTATATTACCCTCAATCAAGCCCTACCAGGCCTCTTACACCCTCCTCACCACCAAGTTTGGATCACTTGTTGTTCTCTTGTCCCTGGATTTGTTAACACCACTTCCTTTCCCCGACCTCCCCTTCTCCCATGTCCTGGCAGAGGAGTTGATCCTGGTGTTTTCTCCTTCAGATTATTTATCCTGCCTTTTTTATCTAGATAGACCTGCAGAGATCATAATAAGCAACAAAACAAAAACAACAAAACAATGACAAAAAATGAAATGCCTTTAAATTATTTCAGGACTGTTGATCTTTAGGAGTGTTTTTCAGTTGAGTCTGATGGGATGCCATGCCCTGGCCTCAAAGTTTATTGTTGGTATTTCCTTGGGACTTCCTTGTTCTGTTCCCCTTGCTGTTTTATTGCTCACCCTTAGTGTTTTGCCTCCATGTGGTGGGGTCAGATCAGGCGCAATTCTCACATTGTGTCTCCAGTGTTGTCCCCTGTAAGGCTACGTGTCAGTGAGGAATACCATCCTCAAGGCTTGGTTGACTAGGCTGTGCTCCACTCTCTCTTCCTCCCCCTTCATTTGCTCCTGTGTGCTCTGATCAGACATGCTCTCTCCCTGAGCTGTAGCTTCAGTGCTGTCCTCTGAAGTACATTCTTCTGAGAGGAGGCAGCCTGAAAAACCTTATGGGACAGTTCTACCCTGTAGGGTGGCTAGCTCTTAGTCATCACAAACTTGACAACAAACAATGACAACAATGTTCATTATGTGAGCAAATCACATTTTGTTTATCTACCTTCCTTTGGGTTAACACTTAGGTTCTAGACAGTTTGAAGCAGCTATGCTAGATTTGCTTTGAACAAATTTTGTGCATGTGTTTTGAGAATATGAGGGGCATTAAAAAGTTCATGGAGAATACCATTAAAAGATAATAGAATTTTTTCACAAAGTTCTTAAAGTCCTGTGCCCTCTGTTGTGATTTCTCTTGGGCATATCCTTAGTTGTGGAATTTCTGAGTTAAGTGAGATAGAAAAATGTGTAACTTTTTCAAATGATAATTTTATATTGTGGCAGACCATTTTATTCACCCATTAGCCATGCTTAAGAATTTCTGTTGATTGACATCTTTTCCAATATTTTGCATTGCTAGACGTTTAAATCTTAGCCATTCTGGTGGGGAGTATAGTAAAACCACATTTGATTTTAATATAGGCTTCCTTGTTAAATAATGTTACTAAGCACTCTTTAAATTTATTACTAATTGGGAATTAATACCTACAACATTTCATTCCATCGTTCAATCTCATCAAGTAGAATTGTCCAATGACTTTTAGAGATTTTAGTAGTTCTTTTTCTGTATGTCCTGGTCAAGGATTTTGCCAGCTTTCAATTGAGTGGCTTATTAATTTGTAAATTTATTGATATATTCTGGAGTCTTTTGTGAGATATATCTATAGTGTCCTAATATTTTCAAATGCTTTTCATTTGTAAAGTGGGGTATGAAGTTTAATTAAGATGACATATCAAGCTTTATGTCACTGCCATTGTCATACTCTTGAGCACAAGGATCTCCACGGCATCAATTAGTGGGCACTGACTCCCAGAACCAATGCGAGGGGGAAATTTTTGAGTAGACATAAAAAAATTTACAAATAATATTTTACAAAAATAAAAATTTTAAAGAAATCAGAACATCTGTCAAATGTTTAATAAATTATATTGGAATTGATGCTTCTATGGTGATTAGTATTGTCAATATAACACGGCATTTTTAATTCCTTAAATGGGAAAGGAAGGAACATAATTTTAGCAAATCACTATCTCAGAGATAATGCCAATGAGTAAGAAATTTTCTTTGTATATAAAGACACCATACAAACTTTCACATTGGTTACACCATCTTAAAATCCCACCAGCAGTGTCTGAGGCCTCGTCTTTGCACAACCTTAGCCACATTTGTTGTTTTCTAATCTTTCAAACGTTTCTACTGGCACTTGAGAGAATGTCTCATTGCTATTTTGATTTGTGTCTCTCTAATAGCTATTAATCCTGAGCATTTCTTCATGTGGTTATTGCCCAACTGCATAGATTGTTTGGTGAAGAGTTTATTCATGTCCCTGCCCAATATTTTTATTGGATTGCCTTTTCTTGATGATGAATTGAAGTTTTCTATGAATTTTAAAAATTAGCTATCCTCCATTATGTCATTTCCAAAAATCTCCACTTGCAGGTTCTCTTTTTATCTTTTGATGAAGTCTTTGAAAAACAAGACCCACTCCAATGACTCGATTCTGGCTCATCGTGATACGACAGGATACAGTAGAATCGCCTTTTTGGTTTCCCAAGGCTGTGAGTCTTTACAGGAGGACAAAGTCTCGAAACCCTTTCTCTCATGGAGTAACTTGTAAGTTCAAATTGCTGACCTTGCAGGTAGCAGCCCAATGTGTATGGAGTCCTTTGGTAAGCCTAAAGTTTAAGAAAGTCTGAATCATCTCATTTGTCTTTTGCTGTTTTATGAATTTTCAATTAAGACCCTATGACAGTTAAGTTTTATGTCAACTTGGGCTACTCAGATTTCTCCTATGACATGATCTGAATTAGTGTGGTAAACTCCATGAGAGAATTTTATATGAAGCAACCAAGTAGTTGTAAGGAGAATAGGCATTCTTCATCTAATCACAGCCTTAATATGAATGAGGGAGCTTTAATTCAGAGTATGTTCTACTTGGTATAAATTGACGATGTGTGGGAACTATCAAACTTTTGCTGTTGCGTTTGAATCCTGCATCTGGTTCATTGACCTTCTGTTAAATATCTCCTGCAATAGCAGGAGTCATCAGCAGACTATCAAACTGGGATTCATCTGGCTGACTTTCGATTCATTAAGGTCTGGATTCACCAGCCTCTAATCCTCCTACTTCATCTTCCTGCTTCCCGTTCATCAGTCTCTGCAGTCACAGGAGTCCAGAGAAGTTTACAGCTTATATCTGACCCACATATTTCAACTAGATAGGACTTATTCACTTCAGTAACTCTGTGAACCATTTCTTGTTATAAATTTATTTCTATATATGTACATACATGAGTGCCCCTAATTTCACTTCTTTAGAAAACTAAGTCTGACTCAGATCAGCAGGCTTATTCCCATTTTTTCTGTGATGGTCTTTATAATCGTTACTTTAACATTGTGACAGTTAGGGGTACAACCCTAACTCAGGTCATGGTCACAATGATATTTCATCAGGAAAATGTGCTAAATCACATATAAATATATGCTGTGGAGAGTTTCTTTGCTACATGCCCATTTGATCCTGCATCAAGTTTATTGACCTCTGATTCTTTGAACTTGAGCCAGTGACCCACCATATTATTGCTGACCCTTGAAATCATAGAGTTTGCCACCGAATTGCCAACCTTTGATTCATTTGCTTCTTGCATTCACAAGCTGTCTTCCTGCTTTAGTTTCCTGCTTCCTAGTTCATCTTCCTGCTTCCTAGTTCATCAGCTCCAGCAGCAACATGGATCTGTAAAAGCTTCCAGCTTAACCTCTGGCCAGCAGACTTGAACTAGATTAGACTTACCCACTCCTATAATTGTGTGATCCACTTTCTTAATATAAAATCCTCTATTACAGGTATCACTTTTTATATATCAAGAATCTTTATGTGTGTATATATCACTGATTTTGCTTCTCTAGAAAACTCAACCTAATGTAAACATTTAGTTTTTTTTATCCATATTGAGTTAGTTTTTTTAATATGATGAGAGATGTGTCCTGTTTCATTTTTCTAGAAATGAATATCCAGTTTTTCCTAGCACTATTTGTTAAAGAGATGATCTAATTCCCATTTAATGAGATTTAGTACTTTGTCAAAGATCAGTTGTTCATATTTGAGTGGGCTTATACTCTTAATTCTGTTTAATTGATCTATATATCTGCCATACCAATATCAGATTTGTTTTACTACCACAATTGTGTTGCAGGTTTTGAAATTGGGGAGTTTAATGTCTCCTATTTTGCTCCTCTCTATAAGTGCTCTTCTTATATGAATATAATCCATAAATTCCTTTATTAAATATATTTCTGCATAGATAAAGCCATGATATGAATAAATCTATACATACCCATGTTCATTGCATGACAAGTAACTATAGTTAAAAAAATAATGGAACAACCAAGAGACCATCACTGGGTAAAAAGATAAGCAAACTATGAAATATAGAATGAAATACTATGTGTGATAACTAGGCTTGTTGTGCCAGCATGACCAAAGAAGATAGGTAGGTCTGTTGTGACAACATGGCCAATGAATACATGTAAGATCAATTGAAGAAGAGAGATAGAAATGGATTGGCAAGCCCCGCCCTATCTCTCTTCCTCTTGGTTCTTTGAACCAGCCTGCTGCCTTGTTTGTCCTATGTCTTGATTTCCAAGCTACATTTCCTGTGGGACACATACTCCGTGGACTGTGTTGCTGTGAGTTGAGTTTCCTTCAAGCCCTGCTTCGCCACACTTCTAGAATATGCATCTCTTGAGCTGGGGACTGTCTAACTCTGTCATCTGGCTGACTGCGTTGCTGTTTGTTGCTTGAGGCCAGATAGCCTGAATTGCTCTACAGAGAACTACTCAGCAGTCATTAAGACTTGAAGGACTGTCAGTGTACTAGCTGTCTCTTGCACTGGCTGTCTCGGTGAGTTGCACCGAGCCATTTGTACTGCTTTATAGATTAGCTTTTTATTTCTTATATTAGATATCTTTCTATCTATATAATATATATAGTTATTAGTGTCCTGGTTTTGCTTCTCTAGAGAACCCTGTCTAACATACTATGTAATATAAAAGAACGACAAATCTGGAAAATAAAAAATTCTTCATAACATGAATGAATGAGTGAAATTGTTGTAGATAGATGCTGTCACTTGGTTCTGATTCATACTAATGCAATGTACCACATAATGCTCTGTCCTCACAAGCACTGTTATGTGCGAGACCATTGCTGCAGCCACTGTGTGCGCATTCCTCTTATTGATACGTTTCCTGTTTTCCTACTGACCATCTACTTGACCAAGCAGGATATCCTTCTCCAGGAACAAATCTTCCTTATTGTGGCAGTCACTAATCTGTGTCAATTTCAAGACGAAAGTAAAGGGGTGGAGTCTAGCCTGTCAATCTGGAGAATGCCAATGACCCCTCTGTGTGGGTATGGCTTTCTCTGAGAATTCTAGGAAATCTCGAGACACTTCTGCCATGAAGATGAGAGACAATCAACCCAGTCCCAGGGAGATGCTGTACTGAAAAGACAAGATGACAGCATGCTGATAGACCCTGAGTCCTGGAAGAGTGAGAGGAGAAGTCACATGGGTTTACCCTGACTGGAGAAGCCACATGGAGACTCCTGCCAGTGCTGAGATGCTTCTACCATCACTGGATACACAAGACTCTGCACCCTCTGGCCTGTGATTGTCCTGACATCATTGCGTGTGCTTCATGAGTCTGAGGAGGACTAATGGATTAGTATCAGACATATGTGCTAATATTTGGGTTTATGGACTTTGACTGGACTGGGTTGGAATACTTTCTCAATGTTCCATTCCTCTTGCATATAAACCTCTACTATATGTATATGTGTGTATATGTGTGTGTATATGTGTATATATGTGTGTGTGCATATATATATATATAGTTAGTCCGGGTAGACCAGAGGAAAAAATTCCATAGATATGCATATAGATATAAGGACAAGGTTTATATACAATAGGAACAAGACACTGAGCCCAATCCAGTTCAAAGTCATAAGTATGATATTAACCTATATGCCCAAAATCAGTCTATAAAGTCTCAATCCAACTCACGAAGTCACAGATCAGGGGGTGCAAAATCCCAGCGCTGGCAGGAGTCTCCACATGGCTCCTCGCTTCCAGGGCTCAGGGTCCATCAGCAGCAGAAGCAGAGGTCTCCATGTGACCGTCCCAGCTTCAGAGGTCTTGCTCCATCAGGGCAAAGCTGTGTGGACTCTCAGCTGGCTCCTCCAGCTTCTTGGATGCTGCCATCTTGTCTTGTCTGTGATTCATCGCCTCTGAGACTAACTCCCAACAACCAGGGAGATAGCTTCTCATCTTCATAAGGGAAATATTGCGAGATTTCCCAGAAGTCTCAGGAGAAAGCCATGTCCACAGAGAGACCTCATTGGCTACTCAATGGCTATCTCCAGATTAACAGGCTAGACTCCTCCCCTACATTTCAATCATAAAATTAACATAAGCACATGACTGCCACATATATATATGCATTTGTTTCTAACACACTTATAATATACCCAAAGCACATGATATGAAGTCTCATCATCTTTTCTTTCAAGGAAAATTCCAGCTGTACATATTTCAAGATTTGGTCATCCTCCTAGCAGTCCATAGTGTATTCAATATTCTTCATTAACATCATGTCAAATGCATCAATTCTCCCCTGGTCTTCCATATTCATTAACCAACGTTCACAGCAGATGCTGCAGTAGAAAATACCATAGGTTGGGTCAAGAGACTCTTACTGCTAAAAGTTACATTTTTGTTCTTAAATATTTAGAGGTAGCTTTTTCAGGAGATTTTCACAAGGTGTTAATTGTGGATCCAGTAAAATGAAATTCTTGCCGACTTCAATATTTTGATTTATCATGACATTTGCTACTGGTCCATTTGTAAGAACTTTAGTTTTCTTTATGTAATGTTTAATCATATTGAAAATTGTAGGCTTTGATATTCAACAATGTTTCAAGTTCTCTTGCTTTCAGCAAGCAAGACTGTACCATTTCCCTAATACAGGTTGTCAGTGAATATTCATTCCACCCTAATATCACATTCTTCTCTATATAGTCCATTTGTGTCTTTTCTTTGTTCATCATACAGATTAAAAATAAAAATCTCAATTTAAATTAATCACAAAAGAATAGATATTGCATGAGACCACGATTCTAAAGACTCAAGAAAAGTTTACATACTGAGAGAAACATTCTTTTTGTTTTGTTTTGGGGGGGGGCATCAGTGCCCTCTGGTGGGAGTAGGAAGCCCAAACTTGCTCCTGGAGAGCTGCTGCTGGATTTGAACTGCCAACCCAGTGAGCCATAGCCCTGCGCACAACCACTATGCCACTGGGGCTCATCCCTGAGAGAAACATTCTTTGAGAGTTACCATGACTTAGAGTGAAGGGGAGGTAACTAGAAGGTAGGTACTCACTTATTAATGTGACTGAGGGAAAGACAATATACAATTGGGGGGAGAGCCCCAAAATAATTAAGCTAAAGAAAGGCACAAGAAGAACACAAGAGTTTAAGGGAAAAAATTTAAGTTCTCTTGCATCACATTCCTGAGATATTAAAAATAACAATAATCTATACATAAACATGAAGCTAAGCACAGGTGGGAAGGAGAGTGGGATTACATCTGTAAAATAATACATATTTGACAAAGGATATCTTCTCCATATTCATATGGATTGCATATGCTGTAAGTATATCCATGCCCATGGAGGCTCAGAGTTAGTATATAGGAATATTAAGGTCAATTGGCATAACATATTCCACAAAAACAATGCTCTTTTCCCTTCTTCGGTGAGTAAAGACTGTAGGTTTAAAAGTTTTCAGTGCCATCGAAGGTACAACTGTTGGACTTTCCCAATCCAAAGCAAAATCTACTGGGGGCGGGGTAGGGTGGGATGTGTGGACAAAGTTACAAACAAAAGTAGTCCTTAGGGTTAATTGGCCAGGTAACCTTGAGACTTCGTGACCCTGAGACCAGAAGGACTAGATGGTGCCTGACGACTACTGTTGACTGATCTGAAAGGAATCATGAAAGAAGCCCCTGGATACAATGGGGAGAAATCTGAAACACCACTTACCATGATAAAACTGCATATACCAGCCTAATTGGACTGCTAGAGACTTTGGGACCCCTGAGACTGTGGTGGTTAGTCATCTTTCAAGCATGAAACAGAACTTAGCACTGTGGCTAATGTTCACTCAAGCAACAGATAAGCCTATTGAATGAATAATAACTCTAACGTGGTTTATACAACCTTTCAAATAACCATAACAGGTCAAATAAAGCTACGAAGACAGGAAAGAATAGGACACAAGGACAAATGGAAATGGTAAATGCAGAAAGGATGTAAGGAGACACATTGTGGGAACTGTGACAAATGTCACAAAACAATGTGTGTCTGAATTGTTAAGTGGAAAACCAATTTTCTCTATGAAATTTCACCAAAATCAATAAAAGTATTACAAAAATTCTGCTTCTAAACCAAACAAACTCATTGTCATACCCTCTATGCCTACTCATAGCAGCTCTGTAGGACAGGGTAGAACTGCCCCTGTTTCTGACTCTAACTTTTTACAGGAGTAGAAAGCCCTGTTTTCTCTCAAGGAGCAGCTGGTGATTTTGAACCGCTGACCTTGTGGTTAGTGACCCAACTCATATAGATCTCCTAGGAAACCAATAGAACAAATAATTCAACTTACATAACACCTAATAAGATATACCCAAAATCCAAAGAAATAGACTTCATAATGGTATATTTTTAACTTCAAAAGTCAGAACATAGTGTACCTGACACCAAAATAATTATGTCACTAATTGAGAAGGGACTCAATTTATTCATCAAAAGAAGAAGTGGGGTGGGGACTTTTGGATTGGCCTAAAAATAAAATGTGCAACAAATGAATCATAGTAATACATGATTTGGGAAAATTGACAGTAATGACAAATGTCAACAAAAAAAAGCCAGGGAGTAAAGTTAAAATCAAACAACTTCTAGGTCTAGTCAAGCTTCAAAGCCATTGCTTCCATCTTCACAGTAAGAAAAAAGCTAACACACTGAAAAAACAGCAATTCCTTTAAGACTTCTCCTGAAAAAATTAGTTGCAGGGGAAAAAAACACCTCTGAAAATAGGAGATATAAACAAATCAGTATATGTTTGTATTTGCCTACATCTCTAATTATCAGATCAAAACCTGCCACTAGACCAATGATCTGAAACAGGAACATTTTGAGGGCAATACGTTACTTGCTGCAGACAGAACATGAACCAGCTAGAAAGATGTACAACCTGGAGGCTCAGCTTTCAAGTTATCCTGATACTTTCATTTTACCTCCAGAAGCTGCATCAAGATCTCACAGGAAAGATTGCAGGGAAAAGCCCCTGGTAGCTCTGTTGAATATCCTCACCACAAGGTCACCAGCTCACACCGACCAGTACCATCTGCTCTGTAGGAAAAAGATGAGGGTGTCTGCTCCCATAAAGATGAACAAATCCTCAGACACTCTATATAAGATTACTATGTGTGTTAGTCCGCGTAGACTAGAGGAACAAATTCAAGGACACGCATATCGATATAAGGAAAGGGTTTATATACAAAAGGACTGGGACATGGAGAAAGCATCCCAACCCAGTCCATTCAAAGTC
Source organism: Nesogale talazaci (assembly GCA_004026705.1). Classification (NCBI taxonomy): domain Eukaryota; kingdom Metazoa; phylum Chordata; class Mammalia; order Afrosoricida; family Tenrecidae; genus Nesogale; species Nesogale talazaci. The sequence goes on along the minus strand of PVJH01000490.1, from coordinate 143,255 downwards.
ATAAGTCCGATATTAACCCATATCCCCTAAATCAGTCTATAAAGTCTACTTCCGACTCACAAAGTCACAGGTCAGTGGGTGCAGAATCCCAGTGCTGGCAGGCCACCTAGCCTCCAGGGCTCAGGGTTCATCAATAGCAGAAGCAACTCATCACTGGCAGAGTTCTCCATCTGGCTGCCCCAGCTTCAAAGGTCTGGCTCCATCAGGGCAAAGCTGTGTTGTCTCTCTGCCAGCTCCTCCAGCTTCTCTTGTTGTCTCTCTGCCAGCTTGTCTTGTCCGTGATTAATCCTCTCTCTAAACTCCCAACAACTGGGGAAGATAGCTTCTCATCTTCACAAGGGAAATATCGCGAGACTTCCCAGAAGTCTCAAGAGAAAGCCATGCCCACATAGAAGCCTAATTGGCTACTCAATGGCTAACTCCAGATTAACAGGCTAGACTCCACCCCTACATTTCAATCATAAAATTAACATAAGCACATGACTGCCACACTATGAATTTGAAATCAACTCGAAGTCAGTGCACTTGGGGCTTAAGGGGATGCCCAGATTCTGTTTTACTTAACAATAGCTGATCCTCCAGAGAAAATGTATTACCAGAGCTGAGGAACAAGGAAATCAACCAATGCAAGGAAAGGAAAGACCTCATTCCAGCCCTGATCCACTTAAGGGTGTGGAGGAGGTGGGGGGGTGGGGAGCAGATGAGAGCTGGGATGCATTAAGGATGGCACAGTCCACTTGCTAACATACTGAGCCTTAATTATATGACCATAGGAGGTGCTAGACCTTAAAAGCACTTTTAACAATAGCGAAGAGTGGGTTGTTGTTGTTGTAGTTGTTGTTGTTTTAGTTCTCAGCAGAATGTACATGATCAAGGACACAATCAGTCTCTTGAAGATGTCCTGATGCAAACTGAACAGATAAAATACGGGAAAAGATGGTTCAGACTATCCAAGAATGGTTGACCAATTATGCAGGATGTATAAAGGTGTGAACAGTTATCAAAGATGCATAAAGGGTGTGATAGATTCATAATGAGAAGATCAGAAGAAAAAGAAAAGGACAAAATTGTTTCATGATAATGGCTGCGATTTTTGAAAAAGTGTTGAAAAATATTGAAAAACATGTTGGAATCTTGGAAAACACCAAGCAGAAAAGAAAATGCCAATATCTATATACATAGATATTTCAGATTGAAACTACAGGAAGACAAAACAAAAGTATTGAAAGAATACAAAAAGAGGAAATATTCAAATTTCCTATACAAAACATGAGAGCAAGACAAAGAATGAACTGAAAGACTTGGGAGAAAGAAGAGTAGCAAAATTATTTTTCAAAAATGAATAAGAAATACTTATCAGACAGACTACAACTGAGGAAATTTACAGCTACTAGGCCTCCCTAGTCTTCAGAAAAAGGAGCATATTTTAAGACAGAAACTCAGATCTACATTTTAAATAATAGTATTTGAAGAGAAATAAATGTAAAATGGAATTTCTTGTTTTATATTATTAATTATCTAATAAATAAAATTTGGATCAAAATAATAATTCTGGATACATCGTGAGTTACACATTAGGTTGCATACCACAAGATCAGCAATTCAAATCCAGCAATTCCAAGGGGAAAAACTATGCTTTCTACTCTGTGTAAAGATTTACAGTCTTGGAAATCCTATGTAGAGTCACTGTGAGTTGTAAACCCTATATGGGTGTCATGATAAGTTGAAATTGACATATATTCCTTCTCAATACAGAGCAATACTTACATAAAAACTATTTTGGTCAATTCCAATTTTAAAAAACAATCTAGAAGCAGTTTTAAGGAAAAAATTCCACTTAATCTCTCCTCCCCCCTCCCTTTTAAAGTGCAAATGCTTTAAAATGAGGTGGATGTTATTTGCTTGATCATTTTTTTTCTTTTTGGTACAAGAAGAAAATGGCGGGATGTTGAATGATGAATGGATTTAATTATCTTTTTTCCCTCCATACTTTTATTGGGGAATCTTACATCCCTTATCACAATCCATCATACACCCAGTGTGTCAAGCACATTTGCTCATATACCACCATCATCATTTTCAAAGCATTCTCTTCCCACTTGAGCCCCTGATATCAGCTCCCAATTTTTTCCCTCTCATTCTTCCACTGTCCCCCCTGAACCCTTGATAAGTTAAAGATTCTTATTTTCATGTGTTACATCATCCTGCATCCCTCTTTACCCACTTTTCACTATTTGGAACCCTGGGAGGGGTGTGCATGTTGATCTTTGTAATTGATTTCCCTTTTCTAACCCCACACTCCCTTTATGCTCCTATAATATCTATTCTCCTTCTTGGCCCTCTGGGGCTACTCTATCCTGGATTCTCTGTGTTGTGGGGTCTTATCTGTAGCAGTGTGCATATTCCAGTCTATTCCATTTTGTAAGGTAGAATTGAGGCCACAATAGTGGAGGGAAGGAGCACCAAAGAACTAGAGGAAAGAAGTGTGTTCAATCAGTGATGTATTGCATTGACCTCACCCCAGGGATGTAAGTATATAGTCACTTTTTCCTTATGTCCCATTTGTGTTTTTTGTTTGTTTGTTTGTTTTCAAGTCTACCTCAGTGAATTCAGATTGTACTTGTCCTTTTTTGCTTGACTTAGTTCACTTAGCATGATTTCTTCCATGCGGCAATGTGCTTTATGCATTCATCACAGGTATTTAGAGATGTGAAGTACTCCATTGTAAGTATGTACCACAATTTTTTGATCCATCCATCCACTGATGAAAATCTTCCATTTTAGATATTGCCGAATCAATTATCATAATGGCCATACATACCCACAGGTCCACCAGCAGTAGACAAGAGTTCCTATCTCCCCAACAGTCCCTCCAACATTTGTTACTGTAAGGTGATTGAGTGCTGCTGGAGATGAATGAGAACTGAATTACAGTAAAAATATAAGCTTTATTGGGGAGGTACTAGCATAGGCAAGGTCCAGCAGTCCAAGAGGGTTTGGGGGTTGCTGGAGTCATGCCCAGAGGCAAAATGGCTATACCTATATATCCTGGGGAACTCGGGCAGGAGCCTAGTGCTCATATAAGGTAAAGTGTGCTAGTCCAGATAGACTAGAGGAACAAATTTCACAGACGCACATATGGATATAAGGGTATGGTTTATATATTAGAGAAATAGGACATTAAGAAAGCATCCCAATCCAGTCCAGTACAAAGTCATAAGTCCAATACTAGCCCAAGTGCCCAATACCAGTCTATAAAGTCACAGGTCAGTGGGTGCAGAATCCCAGCGCTGGCAGGGGTTTCCCATGGCTCCTTGCTTCCAGGGCTCAGGGGCCTACGACAGCATCCAGTGGTAGCAGAAGCAACTCATTGCTGGCAGGGGTCCCCACATGACCTCTCCAACTTCAGAAGTCTGGCTTCATTAGGGCAAGGCCGTGTGGCTTTTCCTCTGGCTTCTTCAGTTGCTCAGATGCTGCCATCTTGTCTTATACGTGAGTCATCATCTCTCAGACTAAATCCCAACAACTGGGGAAGATAGCTTCCCATCTTCACAAAGGAAATATCATGAGATTTCCCAGAAGTCTCAGGAGAAAGCCATGCCCACATAGAGGCCTCACTGGCTACTCAATGGCTATCTCCAGATTAACAGGATAGACTCCCCCCTTGTTAATTTTATACTTTCACATAACTCTGTAACCATATGTAACTTTTAAATAAACAATAAAATCATATCAATATCTAACAGGATAAAACTAAAATGCAAACAATTCAACGTGTGTCACCATCATTTAAAAATAATATTCTATAAGTGAATAAAACAAAAGATATACTGTGCCTTACAACTGTAGTTACAAAATGTCTATACCTTGATCCTATAATCCTATGAATATATATTCAACCCCTATAAGGGTTTGCAAGCCAACCACCTAATGTCTTCATTCCCCCATTTTGGGTATCTAATTTCTATATTGGCTACTTATACCAACCCAGTGCTCTGAGGAAACAATCACATCTTTCAACGTGAAGAACCGTCATTCCAGTTGGAAACTGGAATTAGCAAAGTCAAATCAAGACAGGCCATCCATAAAGTTAGCAACGATATGCACCAGTTCACAGATTTAAATCGCTTCTCTTCCTTTGTTTGGGTTCTGGTCAACTCAGTGTGGCCTTTTCCATTTAGCCTCACCAGGGAAGCCATTGCTCGCCATCCCTTTAGACCAAAGTTCCAACACAAATTCTCAACATGCCTAGCTCTCTCATGCTAGGTCATGAACTTCAGACCAATCAACCTGCTCTCATCTCCTCTATATCTTATGAACCAAGTTCACGGATGTCAGTGGCCAAGTTCAGCCTGCCTATTTATTGTCGCCATTCTCTTACTTCCAGAGTAGTAAGAAGAGTAGATCTGGGTGGTCACTTAACAAGCATTTCAGCCTGCCACAAGTTTCCTTTAACATTCAGACCCAAAGAGGAGTTATCTTCATGGTTCCAGATTCCTTCACTTCTGAAAATAATCACTAGTCAGGATTTTCCAAGGAAATAGACTTTCACCTTCTCTCAGACTACAAGTATCCTGAGTAGTCTGAAAGACTGGGTGGGGCTACATTCTTCAGAGAAGTCTTTCTAGGTGTGGCCTAACCCCATCTAAGCACAAGGTGGTGTTAATCTCTTCATAGATGTCTTTGACGCTAAGTCCTAAACCCTCTAGAGGTCAATGCTTGGCTTGAGGTAACTGGGTTTGCAAACTCTTTTCATACTTCCCAATAAACATTTCTATGCATCCTTATGTTTACAATAACTGGCATAAGAAATCAGTATAAAGAGAATAGTCAGAAATCAAACTTAATTCTTTTTTATTATTAGGCATCACTGCCCTCAGGTGGAAACTTAATTCTTAAAACAGTCAGGGTTAATACGTATTAATACTGCCACATAAAGGAATTGGGGATTGGAGGTAGATAACATATCCAGGTCCTAACATAATGCTGCTAGCTTCCTAGTCTTAAATGTAAGTGGGCTGGGTGGAAAGAGGGCCAAGAACAAAGCAGGCCATGTGTAGAGATATTTGTAAGGCTGTGGGGAGGGAAGGCAGGGGTTGGGAGTGGGGGAAACGGGGCAACAGCTGCATTAGCCGGGTGTCAACTCTTAGGAGAGAAGGAGTCAAGCCAAAAATGGCCACCGCAGGCTGGTCTTGCTTTCTAGTGGCACTCAATCACCTTACAGTTACGTTCTGACTTTTTGAATTGGGCTATTTTTGAGAGTATTAGATAGTATCTCATAGTTTTTTTTAATCTAAATTTCTCTTATGGCTAGTCATTGGAAAAATTTTCTCATATTTATGGGCCATTCAGATTTCTACCCCTGTGAAACTTCTGTTCAGGCCCTTTGCACACCTTCTCTGTAGGCAGTTAGTTTTTTTTTTTCTTATTGTAAACTTGCAAATGATTGTAGTTTTAGTAATAAGGTCTTTGTCTGATGTACCATTGCTAAAGATGTTTTCCAATGTGGACTCTGTTATTGCTCTCTTGGCGAATTTTTCAATGTACACAAGTGATTTATCCTCAGGTTATGTCACTTGTCAATTTGTGACTCCTTTGTATTTGCATCCTTCCCTCTTTCTGATAGTCTAAGTATTCCCTGGACCAACATACTCATTTGTCCCAATTCCCTCATTAGTGACCCTAATAGTTTGTAGTTTTACTTCAAGATCTATGATCCACCTTGAGTTTATTCCAGTGCATGGAGTGAGGGAAGGGTCTTGCTTCATTTTTCTGCAGGTAGATATCTATTTTTCCCCAGAACCATGTATTGAAGAAGCCATCTGCTTCCCACTTGATATTTTTGGGCCCTTATCAAAAATAATTTGCCTGTATAGTGATGTTTTTATTTCTGAGTTTTCAGCTGGTTTACATTGGTCTGAATATCTGTTGTTATACTGGTAGCACACTGTTTTGACCACTGTGCCTGTATAATAGGTGCTAAAGTCAAATAGAACAAAACCCTTCCACTTTGACCTTCTTCTTGAGGCGTTCTCTGCTAATTCTGGGCTTCTTTCCTTTCCATATGAAGTTGGTATTCAGTTTTTCCAATCCTTTGAAGAAGGATGATGGTATTCGTATTTGGATAGCATAAAACTTACATAGTGCCTTAGGCAAAAGTGACACCTTCACTATATTGAGTCTTCCTATCTGTGAACATGGGATATTCTTCCATTTTTGAAGTCACTCGTGGTTTTTAAATTTTTTTTCACTCTTGGTTTCTTGTAATAGTGTTCCTCATACAAATCTTTTTTTTTTGTCAGATATTTCCATTTGTGCTTAGCTATTATAAAGGGTGCTACCTTTTTAAGTGCCTCTTCTGTGATCTTCTCTGAAGTCCGATAGACTTCTCTTTGTTCATCCTGTATCCTGCCACTCTGCCACATTCCTTTATCACTTCGAACACTTCACTTGTAGAGTTTGGGGGGTTTTCGATAGATAAATCATATAGTATGTGAATAAGAATATTTTTTACTCTTCTTTCCCCAGATGAATAACTTTGATGTCTTTTCTTTGCCTTATGTTGTTAGCAGGGACCTCCAGTACAATGTTAAAAAGGAGTGAGGACATCAGACAACAGTGTCTGATCCCCTTTTTCAGTAGAATTGTTTCATTTTTTCTCCATTGATTACCACATTGGCTGTTGGTTTTTCACATATAGTTTGTATAGTATTGAGAAATTCTCCTTCAATTCCTATCTTCTTGAGTACCTTAGATAGGAATGAGTGTTGGATATTTTTTAATGCTTTTTCCACATCTATTGATATTATCATGTGGTTCATATATATCAACATGCCATCGAGGAGGATAATACTAATTATTTTTGATATGTTGAATCATTCCTGCATCCTGCATTCCTGGTATGAATCCCACTTGCTCATGGTGAATTATTTCTTATATGCTTTTGTATTTATTCTATTGTCCAATATTTTGTGAAGGGTTTTTGCATCAATGTTCATGGATTTGATTATCTTGAGGATTGATGTAACATTCTATGGGGTAGTTGAGTGACTATCATGCATTCATATGGCCTGCTCATTTTAAATTAATTTTATATACATGCTGCTCTTTAGTTGACTGTGTCATAAAAATACTCCCAAATCATGACTCTCCAGGTTAGAACAATGTCCATTTTACCAAAATTATTGAAGCACTCCTTGCTTCCTAATCACTCTGTTATATAGTCTGAAAAATTAAAACTGAGTGTATAGGATGTGTGATATTAAATTGTGAATTAGTGGACATTATGGACAAAATATTGAGTAACACAAGAACCATCAAAAAAGGTGGAAAGAATACATAGCCACTATAACAAAGAGATCTAATCAATTTTTCATTGATAGGTATTTCAGGAGATGGCATATGAGCCAGAACCAATTAGGCTTAAGGAAAAAGCCCAAGCTGCAATAAAGGCATTAGCAAAAATCAAGGTTCCAGAGATTAATGGAGCATCAGTTGAAATATTTCAACAGGCTGATAATGGACTGGAAGCACTCATTCCTTTGTGCCAAGAAAATTTGTAAGATAGCTCCTTGGCCAAGTGACTGAAAGAGATCCATATTGTACCCACTCCAAAGAAAGATGACCCAACAGAATACTCAAAATATAGAGTAATATCACTGATATCACATGCACATAAAATTTTGTTGAAGATCACATAACAAGAGTTGTAGCAATGCATTGACTGGGAACGGCAAGAGGTTCAGGCCAGCTCCTGAGAAAGACGTGCAACAAGGAATATCACTACTCACGTCAGATATATCTTGACTGGAACCAGAGAATACCAGAGAGATGTTCATCTGTGTTTTATTGATTCACTCAACTCTCACTTGCATCAAGTTGATTCTGCCTCATAATAACTCTACCATGGCCGGGTAGAACTGCCACTGAGTTTTGGGTACCGATAATTCTTTACAGGAGTAGAAAACTCTGACTTTTTTCCTAAGTAAGCAGCTGGTGGTTTCAAACTGCTGACTTGTCATATTGCAGCCAAACTCATAAACACTACACTCCCGTTATTGATTATTTTGTGACTTATCACAAGCTATGAGTAAACTTGAGGAGAATGGTAATTCCAGAACACTTGATTGCATTCCTATGGGACCTGTATATGGATCAAGAAGCAGTTGTGTGAATGGAACAAAGAAATACTGCATGAATTAAAATCAGGAAGGGTGCTTATCAGAGATGCATCCTCTCATCCTACTTATTCAATCTGTATACTGAAAAATTAATCAGAGAAGCTGGATCATATGAAGAAGAATGTAGCATCCTGATTAGAAAAAGGCTTCTTAACAGCCTGCAGTATGCAGATGCAATCTGCAAGAATTGAAGCACTTGCTGATGAAGATCAAGGATTGTGGCAGTCAGTAGGGATTGCAGTGCAATGTAAAGAAGACCAAACATCCTCACAGATAGACTAATAGGTAACATAATGATAAAAAGGGAAAAGGTTGAAATTTCCAAGGATTTTATCTTACTCAGATCCACAATCAGTGCTCATGGAAGAAGCTATCAAGAAATCAACAGGTGAGTTGCAATAGGTAAATCTCCTCTTTAGAGTATTGAAAAGTAGGGATGTTACTTTGAGGACTAATGTGCACCTGACTCAAGACATGATTATTTACAATTGCTTCATAAACATGTGAAAAGTAGATACTGAATAAAGAAGACCAAAGAAGAATCAATGCACTTGAATTGTGGTGTTGGAGAAGAATATTGAAAGTATCACGGTCTGCTGAGAAGACAAATTGATCTCTCTTGGAAAAAGTAAGGCTCCTTGGAAGCAAGAATGACTTTGGACATATTATCAGGAAATATGAGTCTCTGAACAACAACTGCCTCTTGCTTTATATTCTGGGTGAGTATGCACATGATGAAGTGCTCTGGATTCCCGCTCTTTTCAAAGCTATCCATAGTCTATTATACCCATATATCTGATATCAGCAATGATACTCCTTGTTCCACATCCTCAGATGAATCTAACTTGAATTCCTAGCAGGTCTCTTTTCATGTACTATTTCCATTACTATTGAATGATTTTTTGTAAAATTTTATTTTATGTGATATTAATGATATTTTGCACTTTCTGTTGGGTCACCTTTCTTGAAAGGAGTACAAATATGGATCTCTTAGAGTCAATTGGCCAGATAGTTATTTTCAAATTTCTTAGCATAAAGGAGAGGGCATTTCCCATGTTTCCACAACAGGTTGAATTATTTGATTTTCCATCAGTTCCTGGAGTCTTTCTTTTGACTAGTAACTTCACTTTGGCTAGTAGCTTAGACTTCTTCCTTCAGTGCCGTTACTGAAGGAAGTTGTTGGTAATATTCTATCTCTTGAATGCTGATCAGTTTTTCATAGTACAGTAACTCAGTCCATCATCTTCCTGCATCACTTAATATTTTGCCCATAGAATCATTTAAAATTGAAATGCCACACTCGAATTTTTCTTGTTCTTTCAGCTTAAGATATACTGAGTGTGCTATTTCTTTTTAGTTTTTCACCTAGAGGTCATTTTACATTTCATTGTAATATTTTGTCTTCTTGAACTGCCCTTGGAAATTTTCTGTTCAGTTTTTTACTTCATCATTTCTTCCATTTGCTTTAGCTTCTCTATGATAAGAATAAGTCTCAGAGTCACTTCCAACATCTACTACTGTGTTGTCTTTCTTGCTGTCTTTTTAATGAAATTTTCTGTTATTCATGCATGATGTTCTTGATTTCATTACACCATTTATTGGGTCTTCTCAATAAGAGCTTTTAGCTTTTGTGCAGGAGGGTGGCTTGTAGAGTGGGATGCCTCTCATGTATTAATTGAGGAAGTCAAAGTTGAGTTCTATTGGGTTAAAATGATGGAGTGGGTGCCTCCGGGTGCTTAATTAAGGAAGCTTGGTTTGCTCACCCACGGAGCTGCAACTGAATGTCTTCAGAATGAGGCCTACAATAGAGGGACGTGCCTCTTGAAGCATTAAAAAAATCATTTTATTAGGAACTCATATATACTATAACAATTCATAGTTCCAGTAGTTCAAGAAAGATTGTTGAGTTTTATCAAAGGCCCTTTCTGCATGCGTTCAGGGGAGTATGTGATTCGTTGCTTTATTACTGTGGTGTTTGCAGTAATTATTTTTTGTTTGTTTGTTTGTTTTATGTTTTGTTTTTTGGGCAAGTAATTCTTTTCAATGTTGCATTCTTGGGATAAATATCACAGACATCGTTCATAATTTTAAAAACAAGCATATGGATTCAGGATAATATGTGCATCTATATTCATATTTGGGTCACCTATATTCATAAGATGGTACAAATAGCCAATACTATTAACTGCTAACCAAAAGGCTGGTAATTTGAGTCCTGGCAGCACAGTGGGCTAACTGTTGAACTTTTACCAGCAAGTTGGTGGTTCAAACCCATCAGCTGTTTCAGAAAAGATGCAGCTGTCTGTTCCCGTAAATCCTTCTCATCTAGGAAATGCTCTAGAGCTGTTCCACTTTGCCCCACAGAGCTTCATTCAGCTCATCAGAATTGACTTGGCAGCAGTCGGTGAGAGCATTCAAAAGCAGTACTGGTTTATAGCTCTTTTCTTTTCTCTTTCCCTCTCGAAGTACTGCAGTACCGGGCGATGCGTGGAGTAAGCGGAGCAAGCTCCTATTCCATCTCCCTGCTCCAAAAACCCGTCTCATTTATTGTCCTCGGATAGAGGATGTATCAGATACTAAACTGATAAGAACCGATACTACACTTGATCTTGGCCAAAAGGCCGAGAAGCTCTTTTCTATAGTCTCATTATCTACATTTGTCACTAAAGTAACGCTCGTTTCATAGACAGGATTAAAGACTATTCCTTCTTTCTCAACTTTTCAGAAGAGTTTGTATAGGATTGGTGTCAGTTCTGCAAATATTTGGTATAATTCTCTGAATTTGGTATAATTCTCTGGTCTTTTTTTGTTGATGATGAACTGTGAAATGTCCCCCATTTATGTCTCTGTGTAAATATGTACATATATATACATACATATGCACATACATATGTATATAAGTAATAGCTTGGTGGAGTTGTAGACTATTTGGCTACTAGCCACAAAGCCACAAAGCCTGCAGTTCACACCCTCCAGTAGCTCCATGGAAGAAAGATGTGGCTATCTACTCTCATAAACATTTGTAGCTTGGAAACCCTAGAGATTGATCTGCTCTGTCCTATACAGAGTCACTATGATTCAAAATCAACTCAATGGTGGTGGGCTTGGGTTTGGTTTTAACAAAATATAGTGTTTATAACATAAAATGTACCCTTTTAAAGATTACAATTCTATTGCTTTTAGTATGTTTGCAGAATTGTGAAAGCACAAACATTAATTGTGTGTGTGTATGTGTGTGGGGGGGCATCACTGCCTCTGGTGGCCCTGGTTGCTACCCAGTGCTGCTCCTGAGAGCCGCCGCTGGATTTGAACCACCAAGCCTGCAGGCTGCAGTTCCGCACTCAACCACTTACGCCATCGGGGCTCAGCCCCAAACATTAATTTTAAAACATTTTCATTGACCTAAAATCAAGTCTCCTGCGTATTAACATTCATTCATATTAAATTTATACATATACCAATAGACTAGAATTAAGAGTTCAGAATTTAACCCACACAGCCATGATCAATGGATTTTTAAAAAGAGACCAAGACAATTCACTAGTGAAAAAAAGTTCTCGGAAAATTGTGTTTCCACTTGCAGAAGAGTAAAGCAATAGCCATGTCTCATGCCACACACACAAACACATGCGAAATATTAAAAATATTTGAAGTTCAAAATGACACCACTAACACCATAAAATTCCTAGGCAAGCCCAATTAGAGGAAAAATATATCAAACAGTATTATCTTTAAATTACCTATATGATATTAACCTATATGATATTTACAACAGCAATTCAAAAGGCTAGATGAGAAGACTGGGAGGCAGTGAAATTTTGTCAATGACAGTAAAATGGTTTGGGAAAGGTTTATAGAAAGGGGGACACATTTTGAAGAATGTAAGCAATATCATTGAATTGTATATATAACATTTATTGAAATTGTGTGTTTTGTTCTTTATGATTTCACTAAAAATAAACAAATAAATAGATGAGATAACTATGGTTATTGAGTAGATCATGGCAACCATATGTGGTTCCATGTGCTGGCAGAGAATTGTACTCCATAGACACTGATGGTTAGGTCTTAGATCAGAAGCTCTTGTCCCACAGCACTTCTGAGTGGTTCACATAGCCAGCCTATCAGTGAGCAATCAAGCACTTAACTATCTGCACCACTCAGGAACTTTTAAACTTGGAGATAGGACAATTGAAAATTTTCAATCTCAGGAGTAAATGAAGAAACGTGAAAAGAGCTTGAGGAATTTGTAACAATCCATCAAACACACCAATTTACTCATAATACAATTTCAAGAATGAAAAGGAAAAGAGGAAAAAATATTTAAGCAATAGTCCAATATTTTGAAAGTTTGGGGGAAAAAGTGTTAATCTACATATCCATGAAAAGCAACTTTACTCCATATAAATTCAGAGATCCATATGGTGACACCTTATAATTTGTCAAAATCCAAAGATAATGAGAGAATCTTGAAAGCAGAAAGCAATAAATGAATTATCACTTAGGAGAGAGTTTCAATGAAATTAACATAAAACTTGTCAAAGAAACTGTGGCAGCCGCAAGACAGTGGAATTTGTATTTGTTATTAATAAATTAATATTTATATTCATGTAAGTTGAAATGTGAGATAATATTTTAATCGAATATTCTGGAAAACTATCCTTATAAAATTAGAACAAAATTAAGATATCCCTGGAAAAGCAAAAGCTAAGAAAGATTTCTATCAGTAGACCACCTCAGGAAATGCTAGATGTAGTCTTTCAGTGAGAAAGAAAGAATACTAGACTATATTTCAAAACTGTTTGTGGTGGGGATGGGGACATGAGGAGAGATATTCAATAAAGATAATTTATGGAAAAATATAAAAAATGGTGTTATGATATACTGAGCTGTGCATTATTTGCTGTTATGCCTTGCATACTTCATAATGACAAATGCATTAAAAAGTATAAGTTTTTGTAAGTGATGCATCATGTACAAATTATCACTTGTGTTAACAATAACTTAAAGTTAGAGTATAGTATAGGATCAGAGGCTTTGTGTGCTATAGAAACTAAGTGGGTGAGCTGAGCCCCGGTGGCATAAGTGTTTGAGTGTGAGACTGCGGCCCACGGGCCCAGCGGCAGCTCTCAGGGGAAGCACTGGGTAGTGCCCACGACCACCAGAGGCAGTGATGCCCCCCCCAAAAAAAAGTGTAAAGAAATTAAGTGGGCATCAAATTAAAACAAATTGCTATACATTTCAAATTTTGTGGGTAATCCTCTTGGTAATACTAAGAATATATATATATATTTTTTTTTAATTAACCCAGAAGGGTATCAAGTGTTTTACAAATACACACACACACACGCACACACACATACACACAAAGCATACCATAATTTCAGGAAATCCTGCAGACATGACAAAATCAAGGCTACAGAGAACAATAGGAAACAGCAGAAGTAAATATTTCATTACCATAAATTACTTAAGGTATAAATGGATTATACCCCCCAAATCAAAGGATGGGTCTTGTTTTTAATTTAAGATAAATCTATTCTGTCTATAGACAAGCTCTTTGCTGTCTACAAGATACTCACTTTAAACCAAAAGGTTAAAGTGAAAGGAAGAAATAAATTTTCCAAGCAATTAACAACCAAAAAATAATTAAAAGAGATTTTTAAGTAAAAATTCCTAAGAATACACCCAAAACAAAACCAAACAAATAAAAGAAAAAAAGACCCACAGCCCTCGAGTTGATTCTAACTCACTGAAACCATACAGAACAGAGTAGAAGTGTCCCTTTGTGTGTCTGAGAGTTTTAGACATTTGCAGGATTAGAGAGCCTTAACTTTCTCCTGTGAATCTACTGGTAGATGGTCGACTGATCTTGCATTTTCAGTGAGCAGCTTAATGGGTAAGCCTCTACACCCCTACAAGACACAATGCACATTATTAAAGGTTAAAGGTTAGATTTCCAAGAAAATATAACAATTACAAACATTTATGTTAAAACTTACATAAATACCACAAACAGAGCCAAAAGCAACATAAAGTCAATGTCAACAGAATTAAAGGGAGAAATAACTTTTCACAATAATAGCTGTAGGTTTCAACACATTACTTTCAATAATGAAAAGATGATCTAAAAACAGCAAATTAATTAGACACAAAATATATGTAGCACACTACCTTAAAAAAAAAAAAAGGAGCTATCCAATCTTAAATACACAAAGATCATTCTCCAGAACAGATCATGTTTTGGGTAGCAAAACAAGTCTCAATGAATCTACAACACTGAAATCTAACAAAGCACTTTTTAGGATTCCATTGAAATGAAACTAGGAAATAGAAGTGGAAGAAATGCTAGAAATTTCACACATATGTGGAAACATTTTATTTTATTTTAATTCTAAGCAATGGATGAAAGAGAAATTATAAAATACTTAAAAAGAAATATTAAAACTCCAAATACCAAAATGTAGAACTAAAGAGAAGGAAATATCTTAAGAGGGATTATCCCTCCCCCCAAAAAACAAATAAACAATGGAATTGCACTGGGAGGAGCAATTGGCAAGTATCTAGCAACTCATTCTGAGTTAGTGCACCCAGTGGCAGCACCTGGGAAGATTCTCTCTGCTCACAATGAATTTTTTTTTGTAAAAGCAGTTTTGCTAGAACATTGTATTTTGTGATGGCCAATTTAAAAAAAACAGCATGTGGCTGTGAAATTTTGTTTCCTGCTCAGTCAAAAAATGCCACAGAAATTACTGTGATGTTGAACATAGTTTGCAAGGACAGTGCTACAGGAAAAACTCAAATGTATTAGTGGTTTTCTCATTTCCAAAAAAATGAAAAGTCAATTGATGACAAACCTTGTTCTGGATGTCTGTCAATTTCCTGACTGGACAAAAATGTCAGCACATAGTACATTTGGAGTTTGTTCTACCAGGTCAGACAGTTGATCAAGCTTTCTGATAAGATAGAGCTTCTGATAAGATAGTGTAACAGTGTTCTCAAAAAAAGGCCTGCTTTGTGGCAGACAGAGGACTGGTTTGCCACCACAACAATGTACTTGTTCATGCGAACATCTCAGTGCACGGGTTTGGGGAAAAAACCAGCATCCCTCACTTGCCCCATGCACTTTATTCACCTGACTTCACTCCATGTGAATTCCTTTTGTTTCTGCAAATTAAGAGACATGGAAGGATAGAAATTTGACATAGCTTTGGAAAAAAAATCTGGTTTGGAGGAGTATCCCCTGTATGGCAGAGAATTCCTACATGAAGAAAAAAAGAAAAGAAACTCTTTATTACAGCGTGTCTGATATTCAGGTCACATTCCTACACTATGATCAGTCAGGATTCCCAAGAGACTTGATCCATGCAGGGACTCTGCAAATGGATTTTAGACTTTTGAGATCATCCATAGAGTTCTGCAAACCAGGTGTTTCAAAAGCAGTTACAGGTAGGCTGCTTGTAAAACCTTGTCATTACATCTCCCTTCTGACCTATTTTGTTTTTATTCTAGTTTTTTGTTTATATATTCTTTGCTTTCTTTCCTATTGAGTTTTTTCTCTGGTTTATATGTTCATTGTTAGAGGATACTTTTTTGTGGTTTTTTTGTGTGTTTATTTTGTGTTTTCCAGTTTAAGCAAGTCAGGGTGGGTCAAACTCTTAAGACAGAATCTGGATTAAGAATTACTGGGGGGCATAGCAAGCAAGGTTAAGGATAAATGGAGACTGAACAGCAATGAGTACAAGACAGGGAAAAAAACCTTCCCAGTTGATTGTAGTGATTGATGATTGCACAACCCTTCTTAATATGGTTGAACTATTGAATTGTATGATATATTAAATATAGTTCAATAAAGCTATTTTTTAAAGAAAGAAAAAAAGATATCAAACAAGAATCCAACTTTACACATTGAGTGTTCTTTTGTTTTGTTTTGTTTCATTTTTTACACGTTGAGTATTGAACAAAAGAAAAACAACAGCCAGAGCCAGCAGAAGGAATAAAACAATAAAAATCATAGTGAGATAAATAAATAGAAAAACAATGGAATCGATGTTACCAGGAAGCAGTTCTTTCACAAAGATTAATAAAATGCATAAGCCTTTGTCTAGGTTGACCAAAAAATAGACTCAAACTAAAATGGAAGATGAACATGAAAATAATTACTAAAATCACATGAAGATAATGGTTTTTAATAACAAAACAGGATTCACACTTTAAACCAACAAAGCAGATAGTCTAGATGCAATGAACACATTTCTAAAAACTCATAAGCTATCTAATTAACTCAAGAAGGAAAAACAAAAATCTCAGCGGAGTTTAAGAACCAAGTAGCTGAGTCAGTAATCAAATACCTCCTACTAGAAAAGGCGAGGACCAAATGGTTCCACTGATGAAATCTACCAAACATTCAGAGAATTGAATTCAATTATCTCCAAAATTTCTCAAAAAATGAGAAAGAAAAAAACAAACATACAAAAATCACAAAACAATATAGATTCAAAAATAATAGCAAGCTATATTTGGCATCATTTTCATAATATTTTCCATAATGATCAAGTGGAACTTATACAAAATATAGAAAGATGGTGCAACATTAAAAACATCAACAAAAACCAAGAAATAATTTCATCTACCTCTGGGCAGCTGATCTTTGACAATGAACCAACTCTAGGAAATGAAAAAAGGATAAGCTTTTAAACCTCTGATGATAGTAAGACTGGTTATCCATTTTCATAAAAAATAAACTGCTAGGTTTTGAGATACTTTTTCATGGTTCTTGCTTCTTTTAGCAGAAAGAACTCACACAGCAGAAGCACAATAGTAAGTTAAAGTAAGCTTTTATCAATGAAAGCAAAGTTTTGGATAGGACTTTCTACTTTGTTTTTTGTTTGTTTAACAACCTTTTCTTTTCTTTTTTTAATTTGACATCATTTCCCACATCTTTTGTCCCACATTCTATCAGTATTCATTTATTGTGGCCCAGTTTAGAATGGCTCGTAGTAACCATTCAGTTGATGAGTCAGTTTTCTGCTACTTGTGCAGTTTGTTTTATGTTTGAGAGTTTATTTATGCCATGATTCGGGCCTCTGGGTTGGACCCTATTTGTCTTTGACGTGCTTTACAGATTCAGATTTTGCATTCAGGCATTTGATTCGTCTTAGTTAGTTAGTTAGTTAGTTAGTCTGTCAGTCACACAGGGAGTTAGTTTAAGTAGTAGTAGTAAGTTTGGATCCAGTGTTGATAGACAGGAAACCAAGACCATTTCCTGAGATATTCTTCAAACCTTAAATCAAATCTAGCCCCTGATTTTGCTTTGTAGCTAAAAATCAGATGCGCTCAAAAAAGAATATCTCTCATAAGCACTATGCCCCTTTCTAAAAAGGTACGCACTGACTAAGACCTAAGAGGCTTGTAAATCAAGCTGAGGAAATTGAATGGAGGAACTATTAAAATATGTAGTCCAAATCTTCTTGATGTCATTGAATTATTAAATTATATGAAATGTGAATTAAATGCCAATAAAACTGTTAAAATGAAAAAAGCATAGAAGAGTAAAATATAGCAGATGAGAGTTGATGAAGGTGTGAACTGAGGCAGACGCATTGAGAGGAAGAAGAGGAGGATTCAAAACAAAACATTTAAAAGGTAGAATTGAATTGAATATTCTTAAATATCTCAAAACCTGATGAAGATGGCACAGCTGCATATTTTTATCTTCCCTTGACTAAACAAAGAATTGCTGGAGCAAAGAGTTGCAATAATTCAATGAGAATGTTGGAATGATAAAGTGGCAATATCACAGAGCTGGGAGAGGGCTGATGTGGCCTTGGGCTTCCATTCCCAGATACCAAAGTCTTAGCAAGCCTCCCCAATCAATCACATCACTGCTTCTCATTGAATTCAGATGTAACTTTAGATCCTCTTTCAACACAATGGTCCAGGCAAAGAAGCCTTCATCCATCAGAGGTGATGCACTAATTGAAACCTACTTGCCAATTTTGGTGTTGGGCTTTGAATGCCATAAGGCAAAGTTTGGTCATTATTCAACCAGCAGCAGGAAACCAGTGATGGCTTTTGAAGGGAAAGAGTGATATATGGACGACATTATGTCTGATAGGAATGTAAAAATAGGGTAGAGGAGTAAGAAACTGAAGGCAGGCAGATAAGTGAGATTTATATTTAATGACTTTGATAGTTAGTGCCCAGGAGAGAGGGAAGTAAATATTAAGCCATAGCAAATGCTTACATTTTGCAAAGCATCTCTATCAAATACCAAGAAAACTATTTTTATATGTCTTGTTTCTGAGTAGATTTAAGTTTAGGAGATGTCATATTGTAATCACAAACCATCTTTATATATAACTCAAGAAAATCCTTCTTTTGTCCTAAAAGAAAAAGGTGACTTATAGGACCCCTGGTGGTTAGTGATTAGCACTTGGAATTTGATCAGCAAAATTCATAGATCAAAACCACCAGCAGCTCGAAGGGAAAGAGTTACAGTCTCAGAAGCTCACAGGGGGAAGTTCCACTGTCCTCTGGGGTCACTACGAGTCAGAACTGACTGCGTGACAGTGAGCTGGGTTTGGGTTTGGGGTTCTGACTAATGGTGAACTTTTATGAGAACAACAATAGCAGAAACATTAGCAAAACCAGAAAAAATTTACTTGTAAGTTTCCTTCAAGTCTTCAGCTCTAACACAACTAGCCTGCTGCTCAGGATCACAATATTTTGATCCAATGGACTTTGCAGTGGTTTCCAAGTCAAAAAATACCCTTGTTTATGAAGACACTCAGGTCAGAGAGACCTTTCACAGTGGAAGAGTAGATTGCAAAATTAGTCATCTAAAGGCAAAGACAAATAAAGTACACACTATGCATGAATTATTTAACATCTAGGTGCAAATTTTCTTATTTGGGAAATGTTATTGTTTTGTGTTGCCTTGAGTCAGTTCCAGCTAATGGCAATCCTATATACTACACAAAGAAACATTACCCAGTCCTGCGAGAAAGAGAGAGAGAAAGAGAGAGAGAGAGAGAGAGAGGTTCTCTAAATACCCTATGATTCTAACTCTGTGCTCTCTGTCTTTCTCTCTCTCAGCCCCTGACACTGCAGCAGAAGGAGTGACCAATGGCAACAACTAAAAGGAAAAGATAATAATCAGCACATTCTGTGATGAAATAAGATCAAAAGATCAATGAGCAAGGAGGTATGATCATTACTTTCAATTTAACAACAACACCATTTTAGTCCCAAACTTCTGGCCATGGATTGTGAATAAGATCCCATAATAGCTTGGCTACTAGCTATTAACTTTTATCTGGCATTAGCACTCTGTTCTTAGAATGTGCCTATGCATATCCTTATTCTATTGAAATCAGGAAGTGTTTGCCATTGGGACCTCCAACTGATGAATGATGCGGCCTTACACAATTTTCCAACTCTTTTGGAGTTTTCAGGACAGCTTGTGCTTTATTCTACACTGCTCGATCACAACAACCAAATCAGCACCATATGGTGGATGAGACCCAGATTAGAGAACAGAGGGCCTGTTTTTAGAGGACATCTGGAAATCCTTTAACACAGGCACCCCAACTGATTTGAACGTATCATTGATGGTAAGTCGTGTTCCTATGTGCTGAAGATAGCATTGCTGAGTTTTGACTGCTATGCGGTGGACCTACTTAACTGATAAGAAGACTTTCTTGCGCGTATAATGCTTTTATTTTGGTTTTTGATCACTGCCTTTTCTTGGATTTTGCTTTTATTGGAATGTGTGACCTTATGTGGTGATTGGCTCTAAATCCCCCAAACTCAGAACCAAATGATGTGAAACATCCAGGCTTGCAAGATCTTAGAGGAAAACTACATATTGGCTCAATGGCATGTGCACCATTAATATTTACTAGAGTTTACTAGATTCAGGAAAAGGTAAATTGGGAAGTGAATAAATGGTGCCACAGCAGAAAACCTATATAGTATCCAACTATTTGTGGGAACTAGTACATCCACTGAATCAGCATTCCCTCTATTTTACCAAGCATTATGTCTATCTCCCAGTATTGGTGTCGCTTTAGAGCATGTCCAAAATATGTAAGATGAAATCTTGCCATCCTTGCCTCTAAGAAACAACCTGGCTGTACCTTTTCCAAGACAGATTTGTTTACATTGGCATTCTATCAATTCCTAGAGTCTTTGTTTTTGGCCAATGTTTTCAGTGCAGCTAGAACTTCCTTCAGTACCATAGGTTCTTGCTCCTGTGCTACTTTCTGAAATGGTGGATTGTTTACTATGGCTTTTTTTGGTACAGTGACTCTGCTTATCCTTCCCATCTTATTTTTTATGCTTCATGCATGTTAATATTTTTTGCATCAGTTAATATTTTACCCAAGGAATCTTTCAATATTGCAACTCGAGGCTTTAATTATTTTTCTTTAGTTCTTTCCATTTCAGATATGCTGAGTGTGTTCTACCTTTTTGGCTCTCTCCCTCTAGGTCTTTGCACATTTCATTATAATATTTTATCTTGTTTCCTGGGGCTGACCTTTGACATTTTCTATTCAGCTCTTAGATTTCCTCATAGCTTTCAGTTCGCCTCAGCTATTCTAAAATTAAGAGCAAGTTTCAGAGTTTCCTCTGACATCCACTTTGATCTTTTCTTTCTTTTCTGTGTTTTGAATGACCTTGTACTTTCTTGAAAAAATAATGTTCTTGGTGTCTTTCCACAGTTCATTAGGTCTTCTGCCCTTAGTGTTCAATGTTACAAATCTGTTCTTGAGATGTTCTTTAAATTCAAGTGCAATGGACTCATGATCCTATTTTGGCTCTCATTAATTTTTTCAATTCTCTTCAGCTTCAAATTGCATATTTGAAATTACATATGAGCAACTAATGGCCTGTTCCAGTCAGCCTCTGTGGTTTCAGCTACTGATACTGGGCTTCTCCATTGTCTCTTCCCACAAGCATGGTCAATTTGATCTCTATGTATTCCATTTGGAGAAACCCTTTTGTGTTGTTGAAAAAAGGTATTTGCAATGAACAAGCCGTTGGTCTTGCAAAATTCTATCTGTGACTTCCCACTTTCTTTCTATTCATAGCACATAACAATGTTAAAAAGATTATGTGCTTGGCATAACCATGACAGTGGAGGACTATTTTCCTCCCAAAGGGAAAAAAATTAAATCAAGCAGAGAATGGCAGTACAACTCTGTCCACACTCAGCTGGATAATCAGTAGCACAACACCAAGCTGTTTTAAGATGCTGGCATTAGCACCACCCTTACCCTGCGGTCAGTAGCCAGTGGGAAGTAGTAGTCATGTATCTAGTGTGAGATTTTGGTCAGTGGTTCTGTAGCGCGCAGAGCACTTCAATAAAATACACACACATATACATTCATATAAAATAGAAAGAGGAGGGGAACAGGGGAGGGGCTGGGGAAAAGGGTGGATGTTTGGAGAATGATGATGGCAGAGGACATGCAAGAGTTCTTGTCACAGTATGTTTATTTATGCATTGGAAAAATGATGTATGAGCCCCTAATAAAATGATTTTAATTAAGATATATATATTGTTTGCTATTTGAATCAGTAAGTGACTATCAAAAGAACTAAGTGTGTGTTGTATCTTTATCTAGGAGATCAATCAGAAGAATTGCTCGAAAGGAACCACCTGAAGTACTGTAAATTTAAAAGTTTCAACAGTATGAAGGGTCATGACACTGGACATTACTAAAAGAAATTCAGTCCTTCAGTAATGGCAATATCATGAGCAACTATAAAGAAAGGGTCTAATGATTATGAATTGAACTGTTATCCTCAAGGTCGGCGGTTCAAAACCACCAGTTACATGGTAGGAGAAAAAGGAGCTTTCTACTCCAGTTAGCTGTAACAGTCACAGAAATTCACAGGGTCAGTTTTATCCTGTCCTATAGGGTCACTACAAAATGTGATCGGTCCAATGGCAATGAGTTTCAGTTGTGTGCTATTTTTTTAGAAACTATATTTTTATGTTTATGATATAAATTTTAGGCCCCAATGGTGCCATCATTAACATGCCCAGCTGCTATACAAAAGGTGGTTCAAACACACAAGCATCTCTACAAGAGAAAGAAGGTATAGGCTCCTTGGAAATTTAAAGCCTTGGAAATCCCAAGGGGCAGTTATAGTCTGCCTTATGGGATTACTGTGAGTCAAAATAAATTTAAAGCCACACATTTTATTTTCTTCAGTTTATGGTATAAATTATATAAAATAAAAGACAAAATTATAAATAATAATTATAAACACATGATCTATGTGTACATATAGCATATAAATGTAATTCAAAATATTAACAATATAAATAGGGGACAATATGGGAACAGAGTTTTTATACATTGTTGAAGTTAGTATTGGTGGAAACTAAGTTGCTGTAAATTTGCAATCATAAATTTAGTGGCGATAATAATCACAAAGAATATTTCTAAAAACATCCCCAAAGCTTCAAGTTCATGGAAAAGATCCATTATCTTTTCCTTCCATTTTCCGTAAACTTTTCGATCTCTCTTCAAGCACACATAGTAATGAAAAGCAAAGCACAATGAGTTCACACAGACCAATGAGCTCAACACACACAAACAAAAGGATTTGTGTTTCTTATTTGGGGAAACGAAAAGCATTAAATGTATGAAATACACAGAAATCAAACACAAAATGTCAGAAATAGGCCCTTTGTAAATGGCAATTACTTTAAATTTGAAGAGATTGAATTCTCTAATCAAAGGGCACAGCATAAACAAAGTTAACAGGAAAACATGATGACCCTAACTGACACAACCTGGTTAACAAGGACAATCATCTTTACTCTACTTTGATGTGTAGCAAATGAAGTCTTCAATGCTCACGAGCAGGTTTCTAAGGTGCAATTATTGATGTTGCCCATCCAGAGGAAAGAAGACTATTGAAGATCTAAAGACACAGGAAAACAAGTTCAAAGAGGACCAAAAGAACTGCTTGGTGTGCAGCTACCACCCTCAACTGCTCTGGAAAGGATCATACAACAATGTCCTGGATAAAGTCAGGGGGAAATGTGGAACAAAACTCAGAAAAGAGACCAGGCTTATTGACCAGATGGAATGGCGAGATTCATTGGTGAGTCAGCCCTCAGGTCCAGAACTGAACTTATTTAGAATAGTCCATCATTTTAGGTGAAAGACAAAGTGCAGAGGTTAGGGGGAAAAGCAGCAGGGAAACAGGAGACATCTCTGGACATTGGAGTAAGTGAGAGCACATTGAGAATAATGCAATGAATAAGCTGAAGGGGGATGTGTGAGAATTGTTGAAGTGTAAATCTTCTCTATAAATCCATATTGCATTCATAATTAAGTCTTTAGAAAAAGAAACAAAACCAGACGATCCAAAGTTATGCCTCTAAAAAAGATTCATTTTTAACAGAAGGATACAAATAGACTAAAATTGAAAGGATGAAAAACTATCATCCATGCAAATGGAGTTGGGTGGTTATATTAATGTTAGATAAAAGGATTTTAAGTGAAAAATTAAAACAGAAGCAATATTATACAATACAAATAAAGCCTTATAATCAATTCACCAAGAAACAGTAATCATTATAAATATAACAGCTGAGATTTATTAATTGAATCAGTAAATGTATGAATTGTTGAATGTAACACCATCATCTGCCCTGTTAACCTTTACCTATTTCACAATAAAAAGCTAAATATATAGGTGTGTGAGTATGTGTGTGAGCAAAGGCTTAAAATATGTGACCCAAGCACTGACAGAACTAGAGGAAAAATAGTAGGAGACTTCAACACACCACTTTCAATAATGGATAGGCCATCTAGACAAAAGATCAATAAGGAAATAGAAGAATTCAAATCCACTATAAATCAACTAGACTTAACAGACATTTGTGGAACACTTCATCCAACTAAAATTCTTCAGTGCACGTGGATTGTCATCCATTTCAGACCATACAGATCATAAAATAGATTGAAATAATACAAAGTACCTACCTTCACCATAGTGCAATGAAACTAAAAACTAATAATGGAATCTAAAATATCATACAGCATAAAAATGTGGAAATTAACTAATGCATTATTAAAGAACTATCCTCCAAAGAAAAAATCAATGAGATTATAAAAGATAATGATAAATATAAATGAAAGCACTATACACTCAAACCTAGTGCTCAGATAAATGTATAGCTATAATGCCTCAACTAAAAAGGAAGAGTCCAAGTCAATTCTCTAACTGTATACCTTGAGAAACTAGGGAAAGAAAAAGAAATGAAATCAAAATAAACCAAACTGAATAAAATAGAGACTCAAGCAGAGATTAATGAAATACAGACTAGAAAATGAATAGAAAAAAATTCTAAGAAATGGAAAGTTGGCTGAACCCTGGTGGCGTAAGTGGTTGAGTGCGGGACTGCGGCCCAAGGGCTTGGCAGTTCAAATCCAGCAGCGGCTCTCAGGAGCAATGCTGGGTAGCTCCCACGACCAGGGCAGTGATGCCCCCCCAAACAAACAAACAAACAAACAAAAAAAGAAATGGAAAGTTGTTTCCTTAAAATGTCAACAGGTGCCTACCTTGATTGACCTGCCTCCCCACCCACCCCATAAGCAAGAAAACAAAAGATGAGAAGAACTAAAATTATATACAAATCTGGCAACATCAATAGCCTTAAAGAAATTGGAAAGATTTTGCAAGAACACAATCAATAAATATTTATTTGTTTATTACCTAGATAAGATGAATGAAATAGATGAAGTCCTACAAACATAAAAGTTACCTAAATTGGAACAAGAAAAATAGCTCAAAAACATATAAGAAAGGAAGAGATTAGAATAGGAATAAAATGCATACTAACAAAAATCAAGAACCAGATGGTTTCATTAATGGATTTTACCAACTGTTTAAAGAATAATTTGTCATTTTTATTTTAAACCATTTCAAAAATGTTTTATAAAGTGGATAACTGAACACTTCTCAATCCATTATATGATAGCAGAATCACTCTGTTATCAAAGCCAGATAAAGAAGATAAAACTATAGAATTTTAAGAAACAAGAAAATGTTCTAAAATTTATTGTGGTAGTGATAACTGCACAGCCCCTTTTAGTGTATGTAAGCCATTGAATTGTATGATATGTGAATTATATGTCAATATGACTGTTAAAAAACTATAGACCAATATTCAGAAAAGAATTATTTCATGAATGAAAGAAGAGCTCAAGATAAAAACGTTATCAGTGTGATGTGACACATTCATAGAATATGGAAAAGATATGTGATCCAGCTGATGTAGAAAAGTTATTTGAAATAACTCAGCACTTTTCATGACAAGCTATAAAGCAAAATAGAAAAATGAAATTTTCTCAAAATGATAAAGAACACTTATGAAAAACCCACATGTTCAATGGTGAAGACTGGCAACATTCCTTCTAAAATCAAGAACTAAAATAATGAATCTTTCTTGATTCTTTGTTGCTATTCACCATTTTTCAGGAAGTTAATGAAAGAAAAAGTTTATATGAATAGTTATCAGTTAAAAGGGCATTTTAACAAATTGTGGGTTCTAATGGTTTGGGGACAAACAGAGGAAATAATCACTACCCTTTATGATTCCAAAAAGGGGCCCTGGAGGTGCAGTGGTTTCTCATTGAGTGCGAAAGACTGAGATTTGTACTTCTATTAATTGTTACAGAAACAGGAAGCTATGAGTCAGTATTGACTAGATGGCTGTGAGGTGTTTTTTGTGTTGTTTTGTTTTCTATTCCCTTAGAGTCTCAAATGTGTGAATAAGCAGATGTGGTGAAGAAAGCTAATGGTGCCCAGCTATAAAAAGATATAGCATCTGGGGTCTTAAAGTATTGAAGATAAACAAGCAGCCATTCTACTGAGAAGCAACAAAGCCCACATGGAAGAAGGACACCAGTCTGGGAGATCATGAGGTGTCAAAGGGATCAGGGATCAGATATCATAGAACTAAATATTATATCATAATAGATGAGGGGGAGTACAGGTTGGGGACCCAAAGCCCAGCAATAGGTGAAGTGACAGCCACTTACAGAAGGGTTGTGATGGGGAGACGAGCCAGTTGGGGTAAAGTGTAGCAACAATGGAATGTGCAGCTTTCCTCTAGTTCTTAAATGCTTTCTTCCTTCCTCATCCTCCCCCCTCTCTGCACACACACACTATCATGATCCCAATTCCACTTTACAAATCCGGCTAGACCATAGAATGTACACTGCTGTGGACAGGAGCCAGAAACAGGGGGAATTCAGGACAGACGATCCCTTCAAGACCAGTGGTGAGAGTGGCGAAACAGGGAGAGTGTAGGGAAGGTGGAGTAGAAAGGGGAAACCAATTAAAGGATCTACATATAACCTCCTTTCTGGGATATGGACAATAGCGAAGTAGGTGCAGGGAGGCGAGGCATCAGACAGTGTAGGATATGACAAAGTAATAGTAATTCATAAATTATGGAGGGTTCATGGGAAAGGGGAGCAGGGAGAGAGGGGGAACATGTGGAGCTGATACCAAGGGCTCAGAGGAAAGAAAATATTTTGAGAATCTTGAGGGCAACAAGTGTACAGATGTACTTTGTATATAATGGGTGGATGTATGGATTGTGATGGGAGTTGTGTGAGCCCCCAATAAAATTATTTTTTTTAAAAAGGGTCAAAGGCTCAGAAACTCACAGGGGCAAGCCTAACAAAGGATGGGAAGTTGTAATCTACCCACAGGTGCCTGTAAGCTCAACCACTGAAAACTCTTTAAAGCACAGTTTGTCACACAGAACCACGACAGGCTAGAATCAATTTATTGAATACTATTTTAACAGTTTTTTGGCATATAATTCACATATCATACAGTTCAATAATTCAATTACAATAAGGAGGGCTGTGAAATCAGCACTACAATCAGTTTTAGAACATTTCCTTCATTCTTATATTCATCATTATTAACTCCCCAGAACCCCAAACCTCCCCTGCCTTACCCCTAATGGATCATGAATCCAGATACTATCTCAATAGATTTATTTATCCTGGATTCAGATATAGAAATACATATTTAAACTAACAACAATATCAAAGTAAAACAGATAAAAACCTAAATCAAAAAGAAAGAAAATGTTAACAACTAAAATTAATTTTAGACTGAGCCCCGGTGGCGTAGTGGTTGTGCGCAGGACTGCGGCCCACTGGGTTGGAGGTTCAATTCCAGCTCCCAGGAGCAAAGGCTGGGCCTCCTACTCCCACCACCTGAGGGCAGTGATGCCTTAAAAAAAAAAAGGACTTAAAATGAATTTTAAATGGACCCAAAGGGAGCTTAAATGATAAGGTGTTAAATTTTAATTTACTGCATTTTCAATCATCCACTTTCCAAAGCATTCTGCTTTATAGCAAGTCTATTCATACCTCTGGTCAGAAGGGATTTGCCACAGGGTTTTAATCTGTGATGGCAGATATTTTTGTTTGTTTCATTAATCTATAAAGAGATCTTAAAATTTAGTAGCAGAAAGTGAAATATTCCCAAAGAAAAACAGACCCAAATATAACTAATTATTCACAAGTATAGTATATATGATAATTAATGAGGCTATAAGGTTATGTGGCATATTTTTCAATATTGATTACAGATCAATGAAAAGAAAACCAAATTCTTCACAACTGCACTGATGAACAGGTGATGATAAATGAGAAAAGATAGATGTGGCAGTCATGCACGTTAGTGTCAATTTCATGATTGGAATTAAGGGGTGAAGTCTAGTCTGTCAATCTGGAGGTAGCCTATGTGAGAGCATGGCTTTCTGTGTGAGCATGGCTTTCTTTGAGAATCCTGGAAAATCTTGCGATATTTCCACCATGGAGGTGAGAGACTATAAACCCAGTCCCTGGGACATACTCTACTGACAAGACAACACGGCAGCATGCTGATAGACCCTGAGTCCTAGAGGATCCAGAGGAGAAGCCACATGGGCTTACCCTGATGGAACCAGACCTCTGAGGCCAGAGAAGCCATGTGGATACTCCTGCCTGTGCATAGATGCTTGAGAAGCTACAGAGAGGTCCCTGCTAGTGCTGAGATGCTTCTACCACCATGGATACACAAGACCACTGGTCAGTGATTGTCCTGACATCACTGCATGTGCCTTGTGAATCTGAAGAAGACTTTATAGACCGGTATCAGATATAGGGGCTAATATCAGACTTGTGGGCTTGGACCGGATTGGGTTGGGATGTTTTCTCAATGTTCCATTCCTCTTGTATATAAACCTCTCCCTTATATACAAATGCATGAATTTGTTTCTCTAGTCTACCCAAACTAACACAAATGAAGTTGCCAGGAATTCCATTTTGTTTGAATCTGCAGTCAATGCACATGGCAGCAGCAGTTAAGACGTCAAACATTAAATTGCATTGGGCCTATATGCTGCACAGGGCTCATGCAAACCATTGGAGAACAAGGATGGAACCTTGAGAACTAAGGTGCAACTGACTGCAGCCTTGGTATTTTGATCGCTTCATAAGTATTTGGAAGCTGGACAATGAATAAAGATGACAGCAGGAGAACTGACGCATTTGAATTATGGTGTGGTTGAACAACTGATGTATTTGAACTACAATCTGTCTAACATTTTCAAAGTTCAGTGAACTCTGGAGAAGCCACATGGAGACTTCTGCCAATGTTGAGATGATTTGGAGGCTATGGGGAGACCTCTGCCAGCACTATGATGTTTCTACCACCACTGGATACACAAGACTCTGCACCCCCTTGCCTGTGATTGTCCTGGAGATTGGTATCAGACACATGGGCTAATATCGGACTTATGAGCTTGGGCTGGACTGGGTTGTGATGCTTTCTCAATGCTCCATTCCTCTTGTATATAAACCTCTTCCTTATATACATATGTGTGTTTATGAATTTGTTTCTCCAGTCTATATGGATTAGCAACAATCATATGTCAAGTGTTAAGGATCTTAATTCATAAATAGTTTTGCTGAAGTATAATGCACAACCACAAACAGGGCATTTCATGGATGAGTGTCCAATTCATCCTGGAGTGTCTGCTGTCTACTTCTCTCCATGTGTTCCCAGGTTGTTTCAACATGTTTCCCTCACAGATCTTCCATCTTTATCCCATGACTTTCTCAGTCATTTTATAGGGGCTCTTACAACTTTTATCACAATTCATACACACATGCATTGTGTCAAGCACATGTGTACATTTGTTGCCATCATCATTCCCAAAATATATGCTTTCTACTTGAGCCCTTTGTATCATTTTTCTCTTCCCTCTCTCATGAACCCTTGGTAATTTGTAAATCATTATTATTTTGTCATATCTTACACCCTCTGACGTGTCCCTTTACCAACTTTTCTGTTGTCTATCCCCCAGGAAGGAGGTTATATGTAGTTCCTTGTGGTTGGTTCCCCCTTTCTACCCCACCTTCCCTCCACCATCCCAGTAACTCTACTCAAATTATTGGTCCTAAGGGGTTCACCTGGATTCCCTGTGTTTCTAGTTCCTATCTCAGTGCACATCATCTGGTCTAACCAGGTTTGTAAGGTAGAATTGAGATCACGATGGTGGGGGTGAGAAAGCAGTAAAGAACTAGAGGAAAATTGTGTGTTTCATTGTTGTTACACTGCATCCTGATTGGCTTGTCTCCTCCCCAGGACCCTTCTGTAAGGGGATGTCCAGTTACCTATGGATGGGCTTTGGGGCCCCACTCCACACTCCCCCTCATTTAAAATGATATGATCTTTTGTTGTTTTATGCCTAACAACTGATTCCATTGACAACTTATGATCACATAGGCTGGTGTGCATCGTCCATGTGGGCTTTGTTGTTCTCAGCTCAATGGCCACTTATTTATCTTCAAGGCTTTAAGTCACCAGATACTCTATCTTTTGATAGCTGGGCACCATCAGCTTTCTTCACCACATTTGCTTGTGCACCCATTTGTCTTCAGCAATCGTGTCAGGAAGGTGAGCATCAAAGAATGCCAGTTTAATAGAACAAATTGGTCTTGCATTGAGGGAGTACTTGAGTGAAGGCCCAGTGTCCATCTGCTACCGTATTACTAAACCTCTAAATATATGAACATAAATATATTTGCATATGCACATGTCTGTATTTAGACCCCTATAAATGCCCTTTGCCTCCTAGTTCTTTTCTTTATTTCCATTTATTTTCCTCTTGTCCCACTATCGTGCTTAGCCATCATTTGGGTTTCAGTAATTCCTCTCAGTTACATTGCCCTTGATCAAGCCCTACCAGGCCTCTTGCACCCTCCTCACCACTGATTTTGGATCACTTGTTGTTCCCTCCTTCCCAGGTTTGTTAACACCACTTCCTTTCCCCTGCCTCCCCCTCTCCCATGTTGGTCCATTGTTTTCTACTCCAGATTATTTATCGAACCTATCTTATCTATTATCCTGCAGAGATACTAATAAGCACAAAAATGAGACAAAGCAAAACAAAGCCAAAAAACAACAATAAAACCAATGACCAAAAAAAGAAAAAAGAAAAGAAAAGCCTGTAAATAGTTCAAGGTCTGGGGCTGGCTTCGGCAGCACATATACTAAAAAAATAGCTCAAGGTCTGTTTGGTGACCTTTAGGAGTGCTTTCAGGTCAAGTCTCATGGGTTTCCACACCCTGGCCCCAAAGTCTATTTTTGGTGTTCCCTTGGGACTTCCTTGCTCACTCCGTTCTGTTGTATGCCCTTACAGTGTTGCCTCTCTGTGGTGGGGACAGATTAGCCACAATCCCACACTGTGTCTCCAGTGTTGCCCCCTGTAGGGCTATGGGTCAGTGAGGGATGGTGTGCCTCATAGTGAGGCTGGTCCTATGGTCCACTCTGCACTGGCTGCTCTGAGAGAGGATATTGTCCTCAAGGCTTGGTGGGCCAGGATGTGCTCCACTTTCTCATCCTTCCCCTTCCTTTGCTCCCATGTGCTCTGATCAGACATGTCCTTTTCCCAGAGCTGTAGCTTCAGTGCTGTCCTCTGAAGTGAATCCTTCTGGAGAGAGAGGGGGCTGTCCACATAGTTGGGACTGGGGCCAGTCCCTCCGCCTCTCTACTGGTTCATGCCAATATGTTGCATTCACATCTTGGCACACTGTGTTGAAGTCTGGTCCCTCTTTCCCTGTGGAGATATAACCAAAACCCTCCCCTTGGGTGGTTTAATTCCCTGTTCCCGCACTACCCTTTTCTTTTTTATTTCTTTTTATCCCCTCCTGAAAAAAATTTCCTGCACTTCACTTTAATCCTCTTGCTCTATCTTTCACCTCCATTTGTTTATTTGGCCTCTAATTTGGGGGAATGGGAAGGTTTAGTTGAGTTTTCTAAGAAATATCATGAAAGTTCCATTTTCTGAAAACCACCCCTTTGTTCTACTCATTTAATTTCATAGATTGAATTCTTTATATTTGTGTAATTTTAATCATCCTCTTAATGTTAAATGTTACACTAAAGAAGTAAGTACAACCTTCAAAGTTTCCCAAGAATTAACAAACTCAGACCAACATAAACTTGTCATATATATATGTATATTACATGTCACATATGCATACTCATGTGACACGTACTAGTTCTGGAGCCAGAGTTTTCCTTAGAGAATAAACTAAGATGCATGAAATTTTTACTTACTCAGATTAAAACTTAGTGTGTAAATATTGCTTAAAAATAATGAGGGTTAGACATAAGGCACATTTTTTGGTAGTTTCATGCATCTTAGTTTTGTAAGTTTTCCTATACCTCTACATATCTCAAACCTTTCTTCTGAGGTGCCTCTGGATATACTTGACCTTTTGGTGATCTTTTGGTGAGCATCCTACTACTTTAACCATTTGCACTACACAGGGACAAGAGTATTCAAGATATCTATGAAAAATGTCAGTAATGATTTTTCTAAGAGGAACTATAGAGTGTCAATCAAAATAAGAATAAAGGAAGACCAAAACTTTCTCCATAGAGTTGAATTGACTTTCTGCAAATGTCCACACTGTGTTAGAAAAACAGGAACAATGCAGAGGAAAGAAAAACCCAGGAAGAGGAGAGTTGAACACTGAGGCAAGCTCTTATCTTTGTAGCAAAAGGAAAGAGATAAATTAGGAAGGGTCTAAGGAGACCTGGGCAGAGAAAAGAAAAAAAAAAACTCGGACTGAATAGGTAGTTCTTTCCATAGTGTTTTACACAGACTCTAGAGTAGGGGTCCTCATACTTTTAAAATAGGGGTTCAGTTCACTGTCCATGAGACCGTTGGAGGGCCAGCTATAGCTAAAAAAACCAACTATGAACAAATTCCTATGCACTCTGCACATATCTTATTTTTAAATAAAAATACAAAATGGGAACAAATACAATATTTGAAATGAAGAACAAGTAAAGTTAAATCAACAAACTTACCAGAATGTCAATGGGAACTACGGGCCTACTTTTAGCTAATGGGATGGTGAACATCTGATTGCACATTTTTCACTGCTAGTCATAACAAGTGATGCCAGTACTCATCAGTTCGTCAAGATCTGGTTGAATATTTCAGATGCTTCATTCTGTAAAAAGTCTGTTCACAGACATAAGTGCACCAAAGATGGTTGCCATTTTGAGTGCATGATTCCTGAGATTAGGCTATGTCTCAGAGGGGAGAGATGTATAGAAATTAGGGGGGCTGCTTGATTTGAATGCGTCTTTCAGAGAGTCACCATTCTGCAGTTCAGCCAGTTCTATTTGGTCAATTGTATCCACATTGTCAATGTCAATAGAAAATAGGCTATGGAAAAGCTGTATGTCCTGTTCATGTAGATGAAGCTCTTTAAATCTAAATTGGAACTCCTTTTGCAACTTTTCCAGTGAATCCACACATATCTATCTTGTTTGGGAATGCAACCAATGACTTTTCCACTAACAGATTTTGGGTTGTGGGGAGATGGCAAAAATTTTCCTCATTCACTTGTTTGATAAGGAGGCCTAATTTTACTTCAAATGCTTTCACATGTGATGGCATATCACAGATGAGCTTCCCCTTTCCTTGAAGTTGCACATTGAAACTGTTGAGTATCTCTGTTACACCTGTCAGAAAGGCAGGGTGCCATTTCCTTTCTGCATCATTGAGCTCTGGTACTTCTTTGTTTTTTAAAAGCAGAAAAGCTGTAGTCTGTGAAAGTAAGTCATACAAATATTTCAAAACTCTCCCTCAACTCAGCCACAGAAAATCTTCATAGGCAACATTTAGCTCAGATAGAAATTCCTGAAATTGTCTGTGGTTTAATGCATTAGTTTTAATGAAGTTAACACAAGATACCATAATTTTCATAACAGAGTCCTCCTTCAGTGATTTACTACTACACAGCGCTTGTTGGTGGATGAGGCAGTGTATGGCTATTGGATCAGAATGGTTATGTTTGTCCATCTCTTGGTTAATGTGAGCAATTACTCATTTCTTAGACCCCCACCATGCTATGAGCACTATCAGTTGTCACACTGGCTAGTTTCACCCAGTCCAGCTCCAAACCACTCACAGTTTGGCAAACCTTTTCATAGATAACTTCTCCTGTAGTTGTTCTTTTGATGCTTTGCAGTGCAGCAGCTCTTCTGTGACTTTGAAATAGTCATTCATCCCATGAATAAAAATTAGAAGTTGTGCAGAATCATGAACATGATTACTTTTCTAGAGTTCCACGGGAAAATAGGAAAGTTTTTTTTGTGGAGTTTTGCAAATGCTGATGCAAATTTTCTCCCATTTCTTCAATCCTTTGTGTAATTGTAGGTCCTGAAAGACTTCTTATCCTAAATAAATCAACCTTCTTTGGACACATCTCTTTGCCAACAGAGAGAAGGCACTCATTAAAAAATGCTCCCTCCACAAATGGTCTGCTAGTGCATGCTATTAGCTTGGCAAATTGAAAACTTACTCTCAGTGGTGAAATATTTAGCTGCTTCTGCTTCACAAAAGTATTTTGCTGAGTTCTCAATGTATTTTCCATTTTAATATTTTATCTTTTCTCACTTGTCTGACCAAGCAATCATATTTATCTTTATGTTGAGTGTGATAGTGTCAAAACAAATTGTATTCTTTCAACACAGATTATAGTGTTTGGCTTATCAAACACACAGCTCTTTCTTTGTACTGCATGAGCACTTACAATTATCACTGCCACTGAGCACTATTTCTGTTATCACTGTGATGCAACACTCCTAGATACCACCCCCAACCAATTAACCAACTTAAAAAAAAAAAAGGCTCTCCTACCTAACTTTAAAAAAAAGTCCCCCATCTGCAAAAAAAAAAAAAAAAAAAAAGAGCGCCTAACTTCAGAAAATAAAGGCTCCCCTTAACTGCAAAAAAGGTCCTACTAACTGCAATTTTTTTTAAATTGACCTCCTAACTTCCTCCCCCCCCCCAAAAAAAAAAAAATCCTAACTTGCGCTTATCTTAGTCCTCAGACAGCAGCAGACTCTGCACAGGCAAGCTCATGAATTGGCCCCATCACACCCGTGACTGAGAGGAGGAGTGGAGAGACGGAGAGAAGCAGGGGAGTCAGAGAGTGAGGCGCACATTCCACGCATGCGCACTGTGGAGCTGGGATGAGTCGGCTGCTAATCAGGACAGGCAGCGGCAGTAAAAACACTTGACAGACTGGATAAATGTCCTCGGTGGGCCACATGTGGCCCGAGGGTCATAGTTTGAGGACCCCTGCTTTAGATTCACAATTGTTAAGGAACTATCTGTGAGATAAATTTCTTTGATCCAATGCATGAGGTTAAAGCAGGTTAGGGAAACATATTTATTACAAGACTACAGAATTCACTGTAGGCCCGAATCTAAGAGCCATTTGTTCTCATGATGTGGCCCTGCTTGATATTTGACCTCATGAAGTCATACTGAAGATATGGGGCTATTACAAAGTGTGGTGAAGAAAGCAGACGGTGCCCAGCTATCAGAAAGCATAGTGTCTGAGCTCTTAAAAGCTTGTCTGGAAACAAGCTACCATCTATGTGATGTGTTCACCAAGTCCAAAGCATATAGCTCATGTGATCAAAGGTTTGAGGATAATAAAATCCAAAACCAGAGATGGGAATTATATTAGAACCTAAATTCTAAGTACCTGGCTTGCAGAAAGTTATGGTGGATAGTGACAATCCAAAATCCGCTTATAGAGTCTCCACATGGATTAAGCCTCCACCCTTCCCCAGGGATGTGGACCATTTTCTCAGACAGAATGTGTTGGCAAGTAGATAACTGCAAATAATTCACTGCTGTTCACTGCCATTCTGTAGGTTCTGACTCACAGCAGCCCGGAACACAGCAGAAGGAAACACCTCACGATGGAGATGCTGACGCCCACTATTGCAGCCACTATTTCCATCCTTCTTCCTGAGGCCTTCGCTTTATTGCTCCCCCTCCACTCTACCCAGCGGATATAACTCAACTTGCTGAAATTCAACATCTTACCCCTTGTTTTCATTTTGATCCATTAGTTTTTAATAATTTCTGAGTTCTTTTGGATTGAGGTTTATTTTATTTTGTCTATTTTGGTTTTTTAATATGATTTTTATATGAACCCCTAGACATGTAAGTCTATAGAAAGAATAACTAGATTAAGAGCTCGTAGGGTTAATGACAAGAGTGGGGAATGAGGAGCTAATAATTATGAATACAAGTGTGAAGAAAACCATTTTTTCTATTTAAGCGTCTTTTCAGAACATTATAAAATACCATTATTAGATACCTTCAGTGTCTGTCTACCCAGAATCAATTATTCAAATCCCTTCACTTCTATGTGTTGTAAAACACCAACATAGAACTTTATAAAACACCCTTATCAGAGGCCTTCAGTGCTTGTCTATTGGGAAAATTTTAATTTAGCAAGTAGAAAATTATTTTTAAGACTATTTAGGGTCTTGGAGGTAGAGGTCTTGTGTATGTTGTGGCATTTCTCCAATTTGGATGATAAAAAACCACATACCTGGTTCCTTGTCATAGAACGTGTGCTGACGTTCTTTGAGACAGGGTTTGGAAAACACTGGTGTAAAATATCATGACAACCAAAGGAAGAAAGAAGGTTAGGAAAGTATGAGTGGTCATCACGTAATCATGTACAGAAATAAATGGTTTGAATATTCTGTGACTGAGAAACATCTTTAGCATCCAGGCATGGCCACAAGTCTTTGAATGACTGGAGTCAGTTAAGAGTCTAACATCCAGAAATTTTTGTATGCAATGTGAACTTGAGACTTACAAACACTACCTGAGGAGTTTTTAACTAATGCTGTTGCTGACATAAGAAATAGGATTCTTTGTTTTGCTTTGTAGCTAAAACCCATTGTGAATGATGCATCCAGGAATTACTAAAACATGCTACTAACATTCTTCCCCCCCCCCCCCAAAAAAAATCCTTTTCTTATGCAGGTAAGAAAGAAAACATACATGAAGGGAAGCAATATAAAATAAGGATAAAATGTATGAAAACTATTTTATTCTGACAAGCCTGCACCCAAAAAAGAACTTATTCTGATTTAAACCTTTGTAACTTTTTTATTATCTGTTGAAGAATAGGAAACAATGATTCTACATATTTTATTTTCAGAGTTTCTTAGGCACCAAAACTCACTTGATTCTGATGTTGAGAGAAAAGATGAAAGGAGATGATTCTGGCTGATCATCAAGTCTGCTCTCACCTCCAGAGTCACAAGATTTCCCTCCCAAATAATTTGAAAAGAATCTGTTTCTCAGGGCAGGCAGATAACATAGGAGGTTCTCATTGTGGTCATGACTGGCAGAGTGCATTGATCGGAGGTAGGATATTGACTGTCAAGCTGCCACCAAGCCAAGAGAGAACCCTTCCTTCTGTCTTTGATATGGAAATCCAGAGGGTGAGATTCTTGTGGAATGGGCTCATGCAGCCTCTGGTGCAAACAAAGACTAGAACAGAATCAATGAAATTCTATTCTTGTTCGTGGAAACAGCTTGGAGTCCAGCTTCCTGTTAGCCAGATCTTTGCGATTCTACTGACATCTATGGGCTGTGGCCCTGCTGTGCCTTTCCTTTGCTTTGCAGACCCATTGTCCAAACATTCTCTCCCTCTCCTTAAAAAATGTTATAAAGACAAGTGGCAAACCTACTGCCTGGTTTCACAGGTGCTCAAGGACTGCTTGCCTGCCTGTCTGTCCCCTAGAGACAAATGAAGGGAAAGAATTTTGAAATAAATAAACCACACCCTGAGTCTCAGTTATTACCCTATTAATTTGTCCACATGTACTCCACTTTCCACTGTGCTTTGACTTGGATGCTTATAGAGAGAGGGCTTGTATGGGAAAAGTGTTATTGGCATACAGAGGGATTTATCATCAACAGTACCTATTTTTACTCCCCCAATTTGTTATCTAAGTTTTGCTAATACATACGGCATTATCAACATAATGCTAAGGGGCACGGGTCTTGAAATAAATCTGGAAAGCCTTTCCAAACTTTGATGCAATCTAACTCTCCACTGGATTTTTCCACTTTGCAGCTCATGATCATCCAATGATCACACCCTCTTTTCTCCCATTAGTACTAAATTTGCTCCCTTCTTTTATAACTCTCATTCTATGTGTAACAAGGCCCCTAGTCCACTCCACAAACTCCAGACAATGACTCAAACCATATTTCATTCTCTATCCCAGGACCCCGCTTCTATTCCAGCATTTAAGACACATGAACCTTATGGTTCAGTACACATCTGCACTGCCAGACACACCCCTCTTTGACTTGAGACCCTGTACTTATTTTTTAATGTAGAATACTCCACCCATCTTTTAAAGTGATTTGCCATATGTCAGCCATTAAGTTCACAGTTACGAAAAGGACTTTCTTTCAGAATCAAACCACCTAACTTCTTTGAACTACTTGTGCAAACCCAGAACTTACATTCAATGTGATGAAAAATTAGCAAATCACATACATCAACATAAGCAGTGCCATGTTCCAGTTGGTTTGGTTTGCATCAAGCTCTCTGAACAACAAAACTTCACAACAAAATGAAAGATATAAGGAAACAAACTTTGGGTTAAAAATGTACTCTGACTAGTTGTTTGTCACCAACAACATTCCAGCTCATGTTGCTCTCATGTGGACTTGAGATCTGTGGCTTTCATGGCTTTCGTGGCTGTGATCTGTATGGAAGTCAATCCCGAGGTCTTCCTCCTGTGGCAGGATGTGGAATCAAGCCACCACCTTTTTCGATTAGCAGCCAAGCATGAAGTATTTGTGCCCCCAGGCCTCCTTCCGACGTTATAGAAACAATAAAATGCATTAAATATATTGTCTATGCATTTATTCTTTATTTGTAGACATCATACAGTGGGGTAAAATAAAACTGAGTGTGAGACCAAGCTTTGCCAGTAATTATTGGAGTGAAGGTAACTCATTTAATTTTCTGAGCCTTATATTTATCAACTATAACATTAAAAGGTCAAATGTTCATATTTCTGACATTGGTATACTATATGTCTACTTACAGTATGCTTATGTAATAGACTATGTAGCAAACTACTCCAAAAGTAACCATCACATATATGAGTGTAGTTTCCTGTTAGCCATATCTTTGTCCTTCTAGTGACATCTATAGGCTATGACTTTAAGCTTGGGGATCATAGTCTTCCTTTTAAAAGATTTGGACATTTTTTGAGATCGAGGAATGAAATATTTTTAGCAAGCCCTTTTCCTTACCTTCTAACTGTGAAAAAGAGATATCTCCACATGACACTCATTTTGTGTAGATGTGTGTTAGGAAAAAAAAGACTCCTTTTCGGAGATCTCTGATATCAAAGAGTGCTATTTTCTTTTTCTCATAGATTTGACATCTTTCTAGAATTCAAAGGGAATCACTTTGAGTCACGTAAAGCAACTGAGCTCTCAACCCAAACCACATCCCATTCTGAATTTGTAGATGAACAGTGGGGATCCGTTCCTTAAAGCCCACATCTTTACTTGCTACCCAATCCTTAGCAGACTACCCCACCCCAAGCTAAAGGCTATTGTTAGTTCTGTTATAATCAGCCATGTGTCCATCAAAATAATCAGTTGCAGACTAGATCATTAGGAGCCACAGAGTTTTTATAGGTTCATTTTTAGAAATACAACACCAGGCCTTTTTCTTTGTTTTAGTCTAAAAACAAAAGCAAATGACTCACTGCCATAAAGTAGATTAGTCTTCTAATGACTGCATAAGACAGAGTGGAATTACACCTCTGGGTTTATGAGACTACAAATCTTCATGGGAGCATTAAGTCTTGACTTTCTCCCTAGAATTGCTGATCTTATAGTTGAACAACCCAGTGTGCAACCCTTTCTGCCACCAGAGGATCCCCTCCCTGTGTGACATGATACCAACACATGTGCCTCCACTGACAGACAGATGGCAGCTTCACATAAAGTACCTTGGCTTCTAATTGAACCTCGGTCTACTACAGGGAAGGTGGGTATTACATCATTTACTAACCAATGCTCTCAAAGCTAAACTACTCACCAACCACTGTCCAAGTAACCTATCCTCAAAGCATAATCCTATCCATACAAATTCTGATCTAGAAATTAGCATTTCCTTCAGGAAGTGCACAAGATATCAATGTTCCAAATATATAAAAAGTCACCATCTTGGAGAACCTGGTTTGGGTTAAAGCTCAGGAGCCAAAATGTTGGAATTCAGGGCCCCAAAATGTGTTTGGTATGTAAAATTACATTCTTATGGTTAGTTTCACACCAGGATTTCCACCAATGTCCCAAGAGGTTAATCAACTCTGTAAAGGAAATACAACCTCTCTATTCTTTCATCACACTGCCTCCCTTTTTATCTGAATAATATTCCATTAAAAGATACTAAATCCCATAGGGCTATTTTTAAACCAGGAATTGTTTCAGCATGAGGGTAAGAAAAGACAGCAAATGTACTCAGTGTAACAATTCTCCACCTGAAAACTAAAAGCAAGCTTTAGTTGGTG
The DNA here is from genome assembly GCA_004026705.1 of Nesogale talazaci. Classification (NCBI taxonomy): domain Eukaryota; kingdom Metazoa; phylum Chordata; class Mammalia; order Afrosoricida; family Tenrecidae; genus Nesogale; species Nesogale talazaci. The sequence goes on along the minus strand of PVJH01000490.1, from coordinate 103,074 downwards.
TTGGATACTGCTCTTTTCTCTTTCTGCAAGTCCTTGGTCCCACTCTCTTTTTTTGGAAGAGACGAAACTGACAGCTTAAACAAAGCCCTGGCGAACAAAGAACCCTTACAAGAGATGAGCCTCCACTACCCCTCATCCCAACTTAACCCCAGCCTCTTGCGCCTTGGTCCTGAGTCTGAGGTCAGAGTTAGTTCTCCCCCTCCCAACCCCCAGAACACTGAAGTCTTCAGATAATGAACATTCACTCTTTAACATCCATTTTTTGGAATCTGCCACTAATATAGAGTGACACTGAATCCCTTAGTAATCGGATTAGGGCATATTTCTTCAACCGTCATTCAGAGTCCGAGCTGCTTGATCTCTGCTGATATGAAGCTAAGCTTCTTGAGTCACTCCAATATTACTCTTTGGAGACATCAAGATTTTGACTTCTTCAAGCCAACAATTTTATTTGTTTAATCTGGGGTAAAGAGATTAGAGATTCAGAGACGCTTTTTCATAACCTCTGACATACTTTTTTCCTCCTGAGCTCTTTCTCCCTCCATCACCAACACAGAAATGCACACAAGCAATCATACTATGAAGCATACTACTCGATGTATAGCAAAACACATAGAGCACAACATGCATACATGCAGTACAACACACCCACTGCAGCACATACACTCAGCATACACAAAAATAGATACATGAACATATACAATTTGTAACAATGAGGAATTCTAGCCTGCTGCTGGTTCCATATCAAAGAGAGGCATTTCCATGAATCACATACACAGACACACATGCACACTCTCTATGCACATGACACACCACAACATTCAATGTATAAAAACATATACATAATAAAACATACAAAGATACAACAAATTTTACAAACACAACACACAATACAACATACACAAAAATAGACACATGCACATACACAATTGCGGATAATGAGAAATTCTAATCCACTGGTGGTTTCATATGCAAAAGAAGCATTTTCATGAATCTCAAGAAAATAAATTTTCAATCTTTAGAAGGCCATCAGTATCACCTGGCCAAAAATTTGCCCCTTTTGTGCAGGGCTTACGATCAAGTCTAGTCCTTTTATCTACTGACTGTGTCATTCCAATGTAACCACAGCTTTCAAGGGGGAGCTGACAAGTATGTAGGGTGAAAGCAGTGCAAATTTTCCAACTAAAGGCTCCAGGTTCTCAGCAAACCCCATAGTATTCATAAATACTTCAGTAAACATTTTGAATTAGAATATGTAGTACTTACATCAAACAAATGAGGCATTGGTGGTTTAGTAAGGAAATTCTCACCTTCCCTGTGAGAGAACCAGGTCCCTCTCAGCCAATGCACTTCACCAACAACTACCCCCTGTCTGTCCATGGAGGCTTGAGTGCTGCTATGATACTGAACAGCTTTCATAGAAGCTTCCAGATGAAGGCAGGCTAGGAAGAAAGACCTGGTAATCTACCATTAAAAACTTAGACAATGAAAAACTCTATATATCACAATGATCTATTTCACAGCCAACCATGATGATGGAGCAATAGCAGTGTTTAATTCTATTGTGCATAGATCTATTGTGGATCAGGGACCAATCTAGTGGCAGGAAACAACAACAATCTACACAAGACTCCCTAGCCCTCTTCAACTTCTATCCAGTGACAAAATATAAGAGCCAAAACAACAACAACAACAACAACAACAACAACAACAACACCAGAATCCTCCCCTAAAACAAAAATAAAGTGTTTTGTGCAAATCAGAGTTGATTAAGAGTAGATAAGCCAGGACAAATAGACTTTTAAAAGGCAGAAAATAAAACTTGGGAATTTGAGTGAGATGTACTCAAAATTCTAGCTAAACTACGCAATTGTAAACTAGCACTATCTACTTATCCTCTATAAAACAGTTTCCTTGTCTGTAATATGTGATAGTAACAGATGTATCTCTGGTTTGCCTTCTTTATGAGCTTGTTTGTGGGTCAAATGAAGTGGCACAAAAAAGATTCTGCACTTTAATCACAGTTGATTATCACTAACTCATCTTGTCATCCCTGGAAAAGCCTAGAAAATCAAAGGTTCAAGATATGTCTGATGGTTACCTTTTAACCCTTAATGGAGTGTGTGAAAGAGGCTAGGGATTTGTCTTTAAAAAGATGGGATAAGAATTAGTCGTGAAATTCAAATTACCAAGAGGGAGATTTGAACTCAGCTCATTGTAAGTCAATTGTGTGTGCCAGGCGTTCTCCCCAGTGACCACCAGCTTTCAGGGAATATAGACAAAGGAAGAGTATGGAGAGAAGCTGACTTTGCATTAGATATAAATGATGGGGAGGAGCTTACCAGAAATAACTGGGGTAAATATATGCTATATGAGAGGAAGCATTATGACCCCCTGTCTATTTGGAGAACGGCGACTACTCACTCACTGTACAACATGAGAAGATAGAGGGGATGACTGCAGAAGGACTAGGAGAGGATACTGATCAGGTGAGTTAAAACAAAATTTCGCAGGCCCATATTTCATATTAAAATGTAGGAGTTTAATTCTATAGACAGTAGAAGGTTTTTGACAATAGAGCTACAGATTTTATTTGCATTTTAGAAGATAATATCTTATCAGTCATCTGTCCTTATACTATATTGAAACACAAGAATGAAAGAGATATCGTACCTCCAGAGGTCAAGGCAGAAACACACACACACACTGTCTGCTTTGTCACCCTAACTCGCAGGCGTGAGGACAGTCTCTCAAATCCTCAAGTTAGGAGAATAGTGTGTGAGACCTTAGGACTGGAGAGCAGAGTTAAGGAATCGCAGTCACAAATGAGCTCATGAAAACTCTCACAGGTATGTTTATGTTCACACGAATGTTTTCAATCACACGAAACAAAATACTTAACAATAGAGTGGTCAAGTAATACTCTTTCCCATAACATGATGTTCAGAAGTAGATGACTGCATCCCATCCTCTCTTCATGAGCATAACCTTCAGCTTCTCTGCTGTTGCTTGCAAAATGACTGACTGCTGCAACTCTAAGCACCATAGCGTCGCACACAATTTGGAGGAAAAAAAAAAAAGGTTAGTTCTCTTTGCACACTAATTTGCTTCTCATCTTTCCCTTTGATCCTCCTGACCTACATTACATCAGCTTGCCAAGCCCAGATTGTAAAAAATATGTACATACAAATATCAAATTGAGACAAGGCAGACCAACTGTCTTGGATTTCCTGGGACTTTCCAAGTTTTCAAATGGAAAGTTATGGGGAAACCCTTGGTGCTGGGACTATTTCTAATGACTCTTTTACACTGAACATGTGGGGGCAGGAATGTGTTCCATTGCCTTTGGACAGGGATGAAGTGATGCAAGTTACATTTGGGAACAGGAAGTGTCACATGAGCTATGCAGAAACAGAACCCACCAGTTTTTGTCAGCATTTGGATGTGAACAGTGAAGTTGCTGATGACCAGGGGACACTGAGGATATCACCGTTGTGTGAGCTAGGAGTCCAGGCACAGTATGGCTTAGCTGGATTTTCTACTCTGGGACTCACAAGACTCTAATCCAGGGGTTGGCTTGGCTTGTCTATACTCTCCAGAGGTTTGGAGAAGATTCCACTTCAAAGCTCATTCCAGCGGTGGGTAGAATTCAGTTTCTTGCGGTCGTATGGCTAAGGTTCCAGTCCCCTGGCACATGACTCCTTTCTCTGCAAGCCAATAGTATCAAACTTTATGGTTCTGCTTTCAATCTGAATTTCTCAGCTAGAGGAAAAAAATATATAAAACATATTTTTCTTTTAAGGGCTCAAGTGATGAGATACTTGATGCTGTCAAGTTGATCCCAATTCCCTGCAATTTCCTAGAGATCAGAACTGCATCCACGGTGTGTTCAGGACAGTAACCTTCCAGAAGTTGATCACCCTGCTTTTCTTCTGAGATAGCTGTGGATGAGTTTGAACTGATAACCTTTTGGCAACCAGTCTAGAACTTGCCTGCTTGTGTCACTTAGCTCATATGTTATGAGGATGATGCCATTAGGTATTGTCAAGTCAGCGCAGACACATATGAGCCTCATTTACAATGGGATGAAACACTGCCATCCACACAATGGTTGTGTTATATTTAATTATATTTAATCTCATTCCTCCTTTTTCACTGAGCCTCCACTTTTGAAGCACGTTTCCTTTTCCTGGAGACCGCTGCCCTCCTGAGAACATTTTCAATGTACACAAAGGAAAGGCCATAGGGGCTAACATTGTCTCCATCTCAGACGGGTAAGTGAAACAAGTTCCTACTTTATTGGTGAGTTTTTGCCACAGAAAAGAAGAAAGGGATTTCAAACAATAGAAAGCCTCATACAATAAAATGGTCTGTGTTAGGAAGCACTGAGTTTTAAGACAGTTAGAGCCAGTTGAAATGCTCTGACACAAATCCTACTCTAAAGAAAGATACAATTGAATTACAGAGTTAAGTCTAACTTTAACATCCTACTGTTCTCAATTTTCTAAATTATTGTACTTCTTTCAAGCAGAAGAAAATGGATATTTTTATTGATAAAAGATTAAAGTAAGAAAATGATCCCAATGCAAAACCATTCCAATACAGATGCTTTGACTTTCCATGTAAATGACTTGCTGTCAAAGTTAAAAGCTGGGATGTGTGGAAATTGACCTCCTTTCCGAATTCTTGGGGTTATTCTGAGAAAAAGCATTGAAATATTGGGAGGGTACCAATGTTGTCCATCTTGGGCCAGACCACAGTGGGTGGGGTGAGATTATAAAACACGCTCTTGAAAGAGGCTGCTCACCAGACATCTCACCAGAGTCATGACTGCACGAACCTTTCCCCTTTAGGTGACAGTCAAGTTCTGAAAGTGGAAACACACTTTGCGACCCCACCCTGAGAATAGGCTTTTACTGGTGGTAAACGAAGGAAAGTGGTTTCAGGCTGAATAAGGTTTGGAGAAATAGGAGGCAAGGGATTAGAAGATTTTGCTTTGAAAAGAAAATATCCCATGACTGTCAAACTATATCAGAGTGGAAATTAAAAAACAATAACAAAGCACAAAATCAGATTAACTACTGTCATTGTGAGCCATGTGTGATAGAGCAGAATTTCATGCCTCTTTGGATTTTCAGTGACAAAGTTTTCAGAAGATCTTCAGACTTTCCTTCAAAAGCTCAAGCATCCCCCCACCCCATGGGGGCTTTTTTGATAGTTTGTGTAGGTTTAACACAATAATCTTTATTGCTTAGTGCACAGACCAAGCACTGATATAGATTAAACCCTTGAAGAGAACCCTACGGCAAATATTTGTGAGGGCGGGTGAATGGGGGCTCCTTCCTGACCTAGAAAAATAAAAGGAAGAATAGAGAGGACTTCTCCCTTACACAGGAGAAAAGTGGAGAAAAGTGGTCTTGCATATGACACCTGAAAAGAAAGACTAGAGTAGGTTAGAATGTGCCCAAGGGATGAAACTGCCCGAAGCAGGGACACAAAATACACAGCGTCCACCTCTGGGTGACAGAGACCAGAGGCCATGCAGTTACCATCTTGAATAGAGCAGAAGCTACAATTCAGAGATGGAAAAAGAACTGACACGTTTGAAGCATGGTCCTGGTGAGGACTGCCAAAAGAACCAACCATCTGTCATGGAAGAAGTATAGCCAGAGTGTTCCTGAGAGACACAGGGAATGAGCGCTGTTCCCCGGTACATAGGGCACCTTACCAGGAGCAATCACTCGCTGGAACAGAATGTGACGCTTGGCAAAGTAGAGTATCAGGGAGAAGAGGAAGACATCGGCAAGATGGGTTGGCACAGAGGCTGCACGAACCAGCTGAAACATAGCAACACTTCGGAGAGTGGAGCAGGACCTGGTGGTTGTCTCTGTTGGTCAGGGGCTGGCTCTGATTTGAAGCCAACTCAGTGGCACCTACCAACAGTATCACATAATAAAAATTAGCAATATAAAATGATAAAACAAAGCTGAAGAAGTTAAAGCAATTGGGACCACAACTATAATTGCTGCAATCTATAATTCACTGACTATAATGCACTTGTATGCATTAAGTGGCATAGCAATGCTAGAAAAAGCAACCTATTCATGTTGAACTAGTTCTGGTAGGTTACACAGTCAGAACCCCACCCCAGGTACTCTGAAGCATGTCTCTCTAACAGATGCGGGAGGCAGTACATGGTTGAGAAGGCTGAACTCCCAGAAAGGTTGTTTAACTTGTCCACTAATTTACTATACTTCAAATCATGTGTGTCATTAGAAAAATCAAGTCCTATCCCCTTACAGAGGAGTCATGGGAAGGAAATGAGCCAGGCAGTGTGCAGTGGAGCTCTGATGGAACAGACAACTTTCCTCTAGTTCTTTAATGCTTCCTCACCCCCATTATGACAGTCCCAATTCTACCATACAAACCCAGCTGAACCAGAAGATGTACACTGGCACAGATAGAAACTGGAAACACAGGAAATCCAGGACAGATGAACCCTTCAGGACTAGTGGTGAGATTCATGATACCAGGAGGATGGCGGGAAGGGAAGGTAGAAAGTGGGAACTGTTTACAAGGATCTATATATAACCCCTTCCCTGGAAGATGGGCAACAGAAAAGTGGGTGAATAGAGACATCGGACAGTGTAAGGCATGACAAAATAATAATTTATAAATTATCAAGGGTTCATGAGGAAGTGGGTGGGAAGGGAGGATTAAAAATGAGGAGCTGATACCAAGGGCTCAAGTAGAAAGCCAATTTTTTGAAAATGATGATGGCAACAAATGTACAAATGTGCTTTACCCAGAGTATGAATGTATGGATTCTGATAAGAGTTGTACAAGGCCCCAATAAAATGATTAAAAAGGAAAATCAAGTCTTGTGTGTTAGACCAGATTGACTAGATAAACCTATCCAGTGATACTCATACATGTATAAGAAAAAAGCTTTATATCAAGAAGTAGTTATATATCAGGAAAGCATCCCAGTGCAGTCTAACTCAAGCCCATAAGTCTGATACTAATCCATCACTCCCTCTTCAGACTCATGCAAGCAATGATGCAGAATGCAGGATGATTGCAGGCCGGTGGGTGCAAAGTTTTGTGGATCGAATGGTGGTGGCTCTGACAGCTCTTTGAGTGACTGAAAAGCAGGAAGTTGAAAGCAAAGATAGAGGGACCAGATTCCTTTCTCCTGATGAGAAGCCACGCCCACAAGGAAGCACCATCAGACTGTGATCTGACTGACAGGCTAGACTCCACCCGTACACTTTTATATCTTCAAGTTGATATGAAATCATGTAACTACCACTTACTGATACATAGAATATGGATGAGGCTTGAAAATGTTATGCTTACTAAAATAAGTCAGTCACAAGAGGACAAATATTATATGATCACACTTATATGAAATACCTAGAATAGACAAGTAGAAACAGAGCTGAATTCATTAGTGTTTACAGGTGGGAGAGTATTATTGCTTTAGGGAACATCAAACATCTTTAAAGAATGATCGAAAATTCTGGGAATACATAATAGTAATGACTGATCAATCTGACATTCATAATTAATATCACTGTTCTTTATGTGTGAAGATGGTTAAAATGGTCAAAGTTTTATTACGTATTGCTTTATAGCAATAAAAAGAGACCTGGAGGACTATTAGATCTTGGTGTCCCTTTAGGAACCAAGGTCACTCTTGCTTCCAGTAGCTGACCAAATAGGTAATTCCCTAACACCACTGTCATTTGTATTTTCTTACCTTTCTCTATCAGTAACTCGATTAATCTTTTCTCTGTAATCTCAATCCACTGATGCCCATTGATAATTGCAAATATAAAAAAACCCTTTCATGTATTAAACTGACAATTTGTGTATCTTCTAATTCATACTGTTTATCAACATTATAGAATTATACAAAACAAATCTAGCAAATCTTCTATACATAGGGCACACCATAAACTGAAGGCAGCTATCATTACCCCCAAGGGCTCTCAAGGAATGTTTTCAGTTCCTTTAATAGTTTTGATATAAAAAAAGACTATCAGCATCACCACTGCTGTCACCATCAAGAATACACCCACTACTAGCTCTACTTCTTCCAAAGCTGAAGAATAAAAGAAAACTTACCACATAGAGAAAAATAATGTGTGGGTCTAAGAAAAGGCCCCAAGCAATTCTTTCAGACTAGTTGCCCCACCACAAAATATAATTAAAACTGCAGAGACTTGAACAGATACTCTACCCAAGAAGAAATATAAATAAAAGATGTGCTCTAGGAAATGGGAATAATGTTCTAAAATTGATATTGTAATGATTATACAATACTTCTTGATATGATTGAACAAATGAACTATTTAATTGTATAATATGTAAATTGTGTGCCAATAAGATTCTTATGGATTGTGATAAGAGTTGTATGCACCCCCATAAAAATGATTTTAAAAAACCTGTCCTAAAATAGTATTCCTCGTCATCCAGTCAGTTCCAACTCTTGGTGACAACGGAACAAAGCACCGCCTGGTCTTGAACCACCTTCCCATTGTGATGTCTGATCCTTGGCGCATCCACTGTGTCAAAGCTTCCTTTCTCATACTCCCCTTCTACTGTGCCACAAGTGCTATCCCTTTCCAGGCCCGGCTCTCTCCTGTATGCAAGTCCAAAGTACTTGAAGCCTCGCCTCCTTATCTTCTCCAAAAGAGCCTTCTGGTTGTCCTTCTTTCAAGACAGATCTGGTTATTCCTTTGGCAGTCCCTGGTACTCTCAATGTTTCTCACCAGATTGACCCAATGCAATGCGCCGTTTGAGCTCTTGACAGCTGCTTCCATAAGCAATGACTGTGGGTTCAGGCAAGATGAATCCTTGACAACTTCAATGGGTTCTCCACTTACCATTATATTTTCTATTGGTCCACTTGCAAGGCTTTCGCTTTCTTTACGTGAGTTGAAATCAATTTTGAAGACTGACACCCTTCATCTTTACCAGCAAGTGTTTCAAGCCCTCCTCACTGCCAGCAAGCAAGAAAGGCGATGTCACCTGCAAACACCCGACACGGCCAATAAGCCTCCTCCAATCCTGAAGCCGGTTCCTCTTCACATAGTCCACCTTCCTTATTACACAGTAAGTATTGCAAAGTGATGAAACCCCGGTGCAGATTTCTTCATTTTAAGCCATGCAAGATTTTCTTGGTCTGTTTACACAACTGTCTTTGAATCCATGTAAAGGCTCAGAATGAGCACAAGGAAGTGATCTGCGATTCTCAATCCCCTCAATGGTATCCATAGTAGTTATGATCGACACCGGTAATGGCTTTGCATAAACAATAAGATACAAGTAAGCATTTTTCTGGTATCCCTTGCTTTGAGCCAAGAACCATCTGACATCAACAATGGTATCTCTTGTTCCATGTGCCCTTCTGAATCTCGTCTGAATTTCTGGTGGCACTCTATCAATTTACTGCTGCAACCACCACTAAGTGATCTTCAGCAAAAGTTTTACTTGCATGTAATTTGATAATTTCTGCATTCTGTGGGGGAAGGAAAATTAAAACCCCCCTGAGATGTCCCCACACATCTTCTAGAAGGGCTGGAATGGAAAAGACTGTCTACGGGGTGATAGCAAGGAGGCAGAGCAACCTGGATTCCCATGCATTACTGGTGAAAGGGTAAACTGCAGCGCTGCCTTGGAGATCTTAATGGCGATTTCCTTTTAATGTAAGGATATATTCATCATGTGTCCCAGATCTTCCACTTTTAGGAAGTTCCTCAAAAGAAACAAAAACAGCAACAACAAAAACACATGTCCACACAAAGATCTAGGTGATTGTTTATTCATAATAGACAAAAAAATCAAAACTAGGTGTGTTAGCCCAGGTAGACTAGAGGAAAAAATTCAAGGACACCCATATCGATATAAGGAAAGGGTTTATATACAAAAGGAAAGGGACATGGAGAAAGCCTCCCAGCCCAGTCCAGTCCAAAGTCATTAGTCCAATATTAGCCCAGATGCCCGAAATCAGGCTATAAAGTCTTCTTCCGACTCATGAAGTCACAGGTCTGTGGGTGCAGAATCCCGGTGCTGGCAGGGCACCTCACCTTCTGGGCTCAGGGTCCATCAACAACAGAAGCAACTCATCACTGGCAGAGGTCTCCATCTGGTCGCCCCAGCTTCTGATGTCTGGCTCCATCAGGGCAAAGCCGTGTGGTCTCTCCGCCAGCTCCTCCAGCTTCTTGAACGCTGCCAGCTTGTCTTATCAGTGATTAATCATCTAACTCCCAACAACTGGGGAAGATAGCTTCTCATCTTCACAAGGGAAATATCGTGAGATTTCCCAGAAGTCTCAGGAGAAAGCCATGCCTACATAGAGGCCTCATCGGCTACTCAATGGCTACCTCCAGATTAACAGGCTAGACTCCGCCCCTACATTTCAATCATAAAATTAACATAAGCACATGACTGCCACACTAGGAATAAACCAAATGCCTTTTAACTGGTAAGTGGGTTTTTATAAAAGGCACCTTGATAGAGTAGAATGCTATTATTGAGCAATGAAAGGAATAAATTACTGATTCACCAAATATAGATGAGCTGCACATGCATGTGTCTGAATGGAGAAACCAGAGCCAAAGATCATATGCAGAGTTACATTTGTCATGCTTTATGGAGAGAAGACAAAAAACATCATCCCGGAAGCTTTGAGTAAAGTAATACAATGGATATGATTAATGTCACCAGACTCTATATATGAAGATTGCGGAAATGGAAAATATTTTGCTACATTTTTGTTTAACATAATTAAATAAAAGCAATAGCTCTGTCAGTGGAGATAATATAGCAGAAAGGGTTTGACTACAAACAGACAAAAAGGGGGTATTGGTATTTTTCAATTTTCATACAACAGAAAAGATTATTATATGTGATTTTTAAAAATGCAATTAGCATTTATGAATTGTTGGGTGGAGAGCTGATATGGCCTGCACACATTTATAAAACTCAAAATAAAGGTATATTTTTAATATTCAATAAAGTGATGGGTGTGATATGAATTAAAACACAAATCATAATAAGTGAAACCTCACAACTTTAAAAAATAAATAAGGTTACCACCTTAAAGGGGCCAAGGAAGTAGGAAAAAAGAGAACCCAACTAACTTTGAAAAGCAATATTTTGAGAAATTTTTGAAAGGTTAAGCACAGAAACTCTGGTGACAAAGTATATTACACATAGTACATTACACATTGGGCTACTAAGGTCAGCAGTTCAAATTTACCAGCTGCTATATGGGAGAAAGATGACACTTTCTGTTCCTGTAGAAATGCATAGCCTTGAAAACCCAAATGGATAGTTCTGTTCAGTCCTACAAGGTCACAGTGAGTTAAATTCAACCCTATGGCAGTGAGCTTATGTTTCTGAGTATGATTTTTTTGTTTGTATTTTGGGTTTTGGGGGGCATTTTTTAGTTTGGGTAAACAAAAGGAATAATACATTAAATTCTGTACTCGAGTTAGCAAATACGTTCTTTGCACATTAGTAGATTTCTCACAAGTTAACAATTCTGAAATAACTTTTAAGTCTGTTCTCAAAAGAAGAAATGAGGATAAAATTATTAACATTCCTTTATTGGGAAAATTTAAAAATTAAGAAAAATTATAAATGACATATTGTTGATAATAAGAGACTGAATTCTTCTCTTGGAAGCGAAGTTACCTGAAAAGAAAGATAGAAGCTTCTATCTTAATCAGTCCTGTGACTTAGATTGGGAATGAGAAATTATCAATAGGCACACATGTGTTTTTTTAAAGTAGAAGATAACTGACTGATAGATGCTCTGACGGACTGACTTGTGTGCTGGGTAGAGGCTATCCACTGGGCAGCTAACTGCAAAGTCAGCTGTGGAAGCCACCAGCTGCACCATGGGAGAAGAAGAGGCTTTCTAACCTTGTAATGAGTTACAGTCTGGAATACCCACAGGGACAGTCCTGCCTTCCCTGATAGGGTCATTATGAGTCCCAGTTGACTCTGTGGCAGTGAGGTTTTTTGGTTTGCTTTTGTCTTTTGGGGGGAGTCATTGTAAATATATATTGTATCCCTCCTAAGTCCTATACCTGTGAATATGATTCTATTTGGAAATAAAGTTTTACTTGGGTTATGTTCCTGAAGTCATAGCAGAGTAAGAAAAATCTAATCTGTTCTGTGGATTGTCTTATACAGAAGAATACTAATACAAAGTGACACACACATAGAGGAAGACTGAGACCATGTGATCATTCATTTACCAGTACCAAGTGACACCAGAAAACATCTGGGACTACTGAAATGGAGAGACAAAGATGTCCCCCTAGATTGAACTCCAAGTGCGAGAGCCTCACCCTGCTGAGGCCCTGAATTTAGGCGTCTAACCTTCAGAAGCAATACATTCCTCTTCTTCAGAACCACCTATTTGTCACGTTGTTGTTGTTGTTGTTGTTGTTGTTATGTCAGAGGTTCAAAATAAGTGTGTTAGTCCGAGTAGGCTAGAGGAACAAATCTGACAGTCACGCATATAAATATAAGGAAAACGTTTATATACAAGAGGAACAGGACATTGAGCCCAGTCCAGTTCAAAGTCATAAGTCTGATATTAACCCATATCCCCTAAATCAGTCTATAAAGTCTCCTTCTGACTCACAAAGTCACAGGTCACGTGTCGTCAGAATCAACCATCAGAAGACCCCAAACAAACAAATATATTGATGCAAATGATGGAGAATCCAAGAAGAGATACATAGCCTATCTATAGATAATTAGACATTCCCTTAAGAAGGGTCAATAAGAAGGAATGAATCAGCCAGAGTGCAGTATAGGCCTGATAAAACACATGACGTTTCTCTAGATCTTTAATGATTGCCCCACCCCACCCCAACCCTGCCCCACTATCATGACTCCGGTTCTACCTTACAAATCCAGCTTGCCTGGAACATGTACACTGGAACAGAAAAGAGCTCTCTACACAAGGAATCCGGGACAAATAAATCCCTCAAGAACAGTAATAGGAGTAGTGATACCATGAGGGTAGAAAGTGGGGGAAGAAATGGGGAACCGATCACAATGATCCACATAGAACACACACATCCAACCCAGGGGGATGAAGAACAGAATCATAAGTGAAGGGAGACAGTCAACAGTGTAAAGAAATGAAAATAATAGTAATAATTTATATTTTATCAGAGGTTCAATAGGGTGGGAGGGTATTAGAGGGGGGGAGAAATAGAGGAACAAATACCAAGGGCTCAAGCAGAGAGCAAATGTTGAAAATAATGATAATAATATATGTACAAATGTGCTTGATATGATGGATGTAAAGATTGTTATAAGAGCTGTAAGAGCCCTAATAAAATGATGCATTCATTTTTAAAAAGTCAAAACCAAACCCACGGCCAGTGACCAGAGTTCAATCAACAGAGGTGGTAGTTTCAAACTGCCAAACTTGAGGTTAGCAGCACAAAAGATAACCACTAAGCAGTTAGAACTGCTAACATGTTATCTTGGACAGATTAAAAAAACACAAAACTTAAAATCATTAAAAATGCTATGCAGCCATAAGTGAAAAATATTCTATGAGATAGTGGGGAAATATATATAGTTTAAGAAAAGTATATAACCTCACAAAGATGGAGGAAATAATTTTTTTGTTTCTGTTGTTTCTTTTTAAAATATTTTTATTGGGGGCTCTTACAACTCTTATCACAACCCATGCATCCATCCAGTGTGTCAAGCACATCTGCACAAATGCTGCCATCATCATTTTCAAAGCATTCTCTTCCCACTTGAGGCCCTGATATCAGCTCCCTATTTCTTCCCCCTCCCTCCCCAGTCCGCCCTCAGTCACAAACCTGTGATAACTATAGATTAGGATTCCTTATGTTATCCTTATGTTATCCATACCTTATGTTATCCTCCATCACCCTTCACCCACTTTTCCCTGATACACCTCCCTGGGAGGGGGTTCTAGATTCATCCTTGTGATTGACTCTCCCCTAATCCTCTTGGTATCTCTACTCTCCTATTGGCCCTGACAGGTTTATCTATTCACACTGCTAAAGACAAAAGGCAGAAAAAAATTTTAAATATAGAGTTGCAAAATATTTGGTTTGTGAGTTTTTTGCTTCCTTTCAAATGTTAAGTAAATAGTTCTTAGGCCAATTAAACTGCCCAGAGAATGATAAAAGTAGGAAATTTGTGAATACATTCCCCCGACTCTAGAATGAAATAATATTTAAGATAAAAGCCTGGTCCAAACGAAAAATCCACCCACTGCTACAGAGCTTTGTCTGTCTCATAGCAACCATACAGGACAGAGGAAATCTGTCCCATCAAGGCTGCAATATTTCCAGAGACAGACGGCAGCTCTGCAAGACCCTCCTTGTCCCAGAGAGCAGCCCGTGAATTTGAATCAAGACATGTAACCACTGTACCACCAGGGCTCCTCTGAAAACCTGAAAAGGAACAGAATAATGTAAAGATCACATAGCTGCTTTCTCTAGCGTTTTGATTATGACTGCCAGAGTTTTGTGTGTTCTTTCAAATTTGGGGTGAGAATACTGGCAAAACACAATAAAAATGTATTTTAAAGTATTTGACTCATTCTGTTATTTCTGTGTTATCTCTATCAGAATATTTGCCCCACGTAATAGCCTGATCCATTCTTTATCTGTCCTCTCCCAGCTGTGTCTGTGAAAGCCCTTGTCCTTAACTAACTGATTTTTGTCTACTTCAGCCCTTTGCTCTTCCACATTCATGCCAACCACATGCTTCCATTCACCTTTGTGCTATTCTTCTTCTTTGTCTGGTGAGCATTTTTTTCTTTTTTAATGTGAATTAATTGAAAGTCTAGCCTCACTGATTGCTATAGATGCCTCCCCTGCTCTTTATCAAAAATCATTTGTAATTATGTTGTCAGAATTTAATTTTTCAGAGTATTTCATCCTTTGTGGGCTCGAGTGCCTTATAATGATGTCAAGTTTGGCACAATGGGCCTTTGTACTGTAAGCCTTTTGAAAATTGAAGATTTAAGGGCAAGATGTCTAATGCTATCAAGGAGTTCCTTTCTTTGGTACTTAGGAGATGACATACTTTGCTTCTCTGGAAGTGCCTTTGAGTTCTACTTAACCAACTGTGTCAGGCAGGGTTCTCTTAGAGAAATAAAATCAGGACACTAGTAATTCTTTTTATATATTTATATACAGAGAAAGGTATATAAGATAAGAAAGAAACAGTTAACTATCTATAAAGCTGTACATATTGCTCGGTCCAACTCACTTGCATGAGACAGCTAGAAGACTGGCAGTCTTTCAAGTCTTGAGGGCTGCTGAGTAGTCCTCTGTAGAGCAATTCAAGGTATCTGGTCACAGGCAGCAAACAGCAGAGCAGGTCACCAACAGTCAGCCAGATGACAGAGTCCAACAGTCCCCAGCTCTAGAGATGTATATCCCAGGAGCGTGGCCAAGTAGGACTCGAGGGAACCTCAACTCACAACTCCACAGTCCACGATTAGGTGTCCCACGTGTAGTGTTGTTTGGAAGTCGAGGCAGAGGACAAACAAAGCAGCTCCCTGGTCTGAAGATCCAGAAGCAAGAGCGAGGACGGGACTCGCTGAGCCCTTCCTATCTCTGCCTTTCAATTTATCCCATGTGTTCATTGGCCGTGCCATCACAACAGACCCATCAATCTTCTGTGGCCATGTTGGCAAAACAAACCTACCCATCACACCAACCATTTCATCCAAGTTGGTTATTTTAAAAAGCAGCTTCACTATACCTGATTTATAAATGCTTCTAGAAGTGAGGTTTCCCAAATATCAATTCTTAAAGAAAAAACCAAGATAATCGTATTCCCATGCATTCACATGTTAAGTAGGCCAGCGTTGGCATCCATTCCTCTGACACTAGTGCCGACAGTGGGAAGCACTTGCTGCTGTGCACACTCACAGAGCACCCGTGTGTATCAGAGGGACCCTGTGCTCTGCAAGTTGTAAGTGGCTGGATTTTTAGAAGTAGCTCACCAGCCCTTTCTTCTGAAGTATCTTTGGGTGGAATTGAACTGCCAATGCTTCCATTAAAGGTGCGTGTGTTACCCCTTTGCACTACAAACAGGGACTCCTCTGCTAACAGGGATAAACAAATGTTAAAATGGGGCGAGCTTGACTAGCTCTCTGAAACAGCTCCTACGAAACTAGCTAAGCTCAAATGGTTCTGTTTTCACTCAACCAGTTTCAGAGTACCCTACAGACATTGTGACGATGGAAGAGATAGAATCATGCACAGCTCTCCATCCCCCCCTCCCATTGGGCCAATGTCCACTTCAAAGGTATAAGCACATGGACCCAAAGACCTCCAAGGAGACCAAAGACCTTTATTGTGCAGCTGTGATGCCTTCTTGCTGCAGAGCAACTGCAGTAAAAGCAGTAGGACTGAGGCTAAAGGAAGCAAACAGGATGATGCAAGCCCCAGGACACTGAGAAGAAAGATCCAGAGTAGTGTCCTCCCTCTCCTTCCTCAGCCACCAGCCACGGAGCTGAAGCCTCACCTCAGAGAACGGTTACAACAGGATGCGTCAGCATCATTCATTTCCGTTTTGTTGTTGGTATTCTTTCCTCCTTCCTTCTCTGCATCGACATCCTCACAAAGGTGCTAATGCCTTGGTGGGTTGGTGTTTTGATTGTGGGTTTGCTGTGGGCTTTTTTGATTGCTTTTTTTTTAAGCCTTTAAAAAGTAAAAAGCGGGCTGAGCCCCAGTGGCATAGTGGTTGAGTGCAAGCTTGGCAGTTCATATCTAACAGAGCTCTCCATGAGCAAGGCTGGATAGCTCCCACTACCACCAGAGGGCAGTGATCCCCCAAAAACCAAACCAACCAAACCAAACAAAAAAATCCAAACACTAAAAGAAAAAAGAAAAAGTAAAAAGCGTGATTTAAAAATTAAATGACAGAGGTCTGTGTACCCATTACCAGAATTAACAGATGTCAACTTTTTTGGAAACTTTTGCTTCAGATTTTAAAAAATTAAAATAAAATATTTCCCACCCTTTGTTCTCCTCTCTGATTCCTCATCCTTCCCAGAGAATAAATATCTATATTCTTTTTTTTAATTCCCCATGTTTTCCTCTTAAATTCTTATTTATATGATTTATTTTGTGATTTAAAAGTATATATAGAGTATTATGTAGTGCTTATCTCTATTTTATTTCGACTTCTCTGTCTTATCTCTTTCTCTCTATATACATATGTGTGTGTGTGTGTGTGTGTGTGTGAGTCCTGGTAGACTAGAGGAACAAATTTCATAGACACGCATATAGATATAAGGAAAGGGTTTATATGCAAGAGGAATGGGATATTGAGCCCAGTCCAGTTCAAAGTCATAAGTCCGATATTAACCCATGTGCCTGAAATCAGTCTATAAAGTCTCCTTCCGACCCACGAAGTCACAGGTCAGTGGATGCAGAATCTCAGCACTGACAGGGGTCTCCCCATGGCTCCTTGCCTTCAGGGCTCAGGGTCTATCAACAGCAGAAGCAACTCATCGCTGGCAGAGGTCTCCATCTGGCCACACCAGTTTCAGAGGTCTGGCTCCATCAGGGCAAAGCTGTGTAGTCTCTCCACCAGCTCCTCCAGCTTCTCAGACGCTGCCATCTTGTCTTGTCCGTGATTAATCGCCTCTGAGACTAACTCCCCATAACTCCCCACAACCCCTCATCTTCAAGAGGGAAATATCGCGAGATTTCCCAGAAGTCTCAGGAGAAAGCCATGCCCACATAGAGGCCTCGTTGACTACTCAATGGCTATCTCCAGATTAACAGACTAGACTCCACCCCTACATTTCAATCATAAAATGAACATAAGCACATGACTGCCACAATGTGTATACACACAATGTGTGTATATATACATATATGTACCATCCCTCTCTATGTATTTATGCATGTGCTCCAGGTATGAACTCTGGAAAATTTCCATAGATTTTGTGAGGTACCTGTGTGTGTGTGTGATGGTGGTGAAGGTCCTTGGGACTATTGAGCCAGTGCTTGACTCAGAATGACCCCACTTACAGCAAAGTGGAACACACCCTTATCAGGAGCCATTTCTCGATGGTGAGCCCATTGCTGGAGTCACTATGTCAGTCCACCTGGCTGAGGGTTTTCCTTTTTATTGATTCTCCACTTTACCCTGGATAGCGTCCTTTTGTCTTTCTTCAAGGATGACATGTCCAAAATATGAGAGATGAAGTCTCACTGTCCTTGCTTCCAGGAAACAGTCCACCCACTCCATCCAAAATGGATTTGTTCATATTTTTAGGTATATCAAATATTTATCAACACAAATTCAAGGAATCAATTCTTCTATGGTCTTCCTTAATCATTGTTCAAGTTTCTCATGCACGTGATTTAAAATACCATGACTTGGGTCAAGTATACCTTAATCCTCAAAATGATCTCTTTTCTCTTAAATATGTTCATGAAGTCTTATGCAACATATATGTCCAATGCATTACATTGTTTGATTTCTTGTCTTCTGCTTTCATTATATTGATTACTGATACAACCAAAATGAAATCTTTGACAACTAAATCTTTTCTCCATTTATCGCAGTGTTATTTAATGATCTCTTTGTCAGGCTTAATATTTTCTTGACATGGAACTGTGATCTTTATTGAAAGCTGCCGTGTCTGATTTTCATCACTAAGTATTTGAAGCACTCATTATTTCCAGCAAGTAAAATTGTGACACCTGTGACATGCAGCCTGTTAATCAATCTTCCTTCTACCCTGATGCTGCACTCTTCTTTGTGGATTTCAGTGTCTCAGATTATTTGCTCATCATACCAATTGAATTAGTGAGAGGAAAGAATCCTGAAGCACACCTTTCCTGATTTTTCACATGCAGTATTTGAATGACTGTCCCTTTATCCATACATAGTTTCTGCACAATCACAATCAAATACTCTGGAAGTGTCATGCTTTAAAATGTTGTGCATAGTGTGCTATGATCTACACAGTAAGTGCCTATGTGTAGACAATCAATCACGAGGAAACAGCTTTCTGAAAATCTCTGCTATCAGCTAAGACGCATCGTGTGTTTGTGTGTGTCCAAAAGTATTGTACTATGGTTCCAGTCCATAAATGAATGGGTTTATTCAAACAAAATGTGTTTAAATATGTCACTGTGAAGTCATCATGGAGGCCGTAGACAAATTATCTCAGTAGTACATCTGTCTAAGGTTAGAGTGCCTTCCCCCAATGAGTCCAATCAAAAGAGTGGCTTTCCAGGGTATCTGCTGGACAAGTGAAAATTCAAGGCAGAGAGCTCAGCTCAGAAAGTCATGGTGACTGCTTTGAGGGATTCAAAAGAGGCAATCTTCAGAGATGTTTTCAAAGACACAGGATAATTACAGGAGTTTAACAGGAAGAAGTTTTTGTTTTATATTACTTTATTTTCATTTATTTTTAATATTTTAAAGATCATTTTATTGGGAGATCTTCCAGCTCTTATAACAATCCATATCTCAATAGTATCAAGAATATTTGCGGGGGGGGGTCGCATCACTGCCTTTGGTGGTCATGGGTGCTACCCAGTGCTGCTCCCGAGAGCTGCCTCTGGATTTGAACCGCCAAGCCTGCGGGCCGCAGTCCCACACTCAACCACTTACATCACCAGGGTTCAGCCCTGGTATCAAGAATATTTGTACATATGCTGCTATGATAATTTTCTAAACTCCTACTTTCTATTTGTGCCCTTAATATCACCCCTCTTTTATTTTCCTCCCTTTCACCTTGGTGGACCCCTGATAAATTATAAAGTATTATCACTTTCATATCTCACCTACCACTAGACAGTGTGTTGTTCATTCTCCAGAGTGGCAGAGATGTGTCAATAATTGGAATTGACTCTCCCTTCTTTTCTCCTCCCCCCACTTTCCCCATACCCTTTAGAGAAAGAAGTTTTGAGAAATATGAAATCTATTCTGGGTGAGAAAAATATCAGGTAAGCTGGGCCACTCTTAGAGTAGACAGTGACATTGGGAAAAATTACCCCATTCACCCTTTAGCCCTGATTTGACCTCCTTAACTTCTTTATGTTCCCAAAATTCAAGGAATTTTTAAATGGAATACTACTTAATTCTTTTGAGGATGCCAAAGCTATTATTCTATTATTATTCTGGTGTAATAGAAGAGCACAGAAATCCTTTGGGAAATGTCAGAAAGTTGGAAGGGTTAGGGAGGTTTAAAAGTGGTATCTATTACCAGAAGGGGAAGGGGAAAGTGAGGTAGAAAGGGGGAATTAATCACAAGGACCTACTATAACCCCCTCGCAGGGGACGGACAATAGAAAAGTGCGTGAAGGGAAACATAAGACAGTGTAAGACATGACAAAATAATAATAATTTATAAATTATCAAGGATTTGTGAGGGAGGGGTGCGGGGGGGGGGGAGGAGGAAAATGAGGAGCTGATACCAAGGGCTCAAGTAGAAAGAAAATGTTCTGAGGATAATGATGGAAACAACCGTACAAATGTGCCTGACACAATGGATGAATGTGTGGATTGTAATAAGAGTTGTATGAACCCTCATTAACATGATTTTTAAGTAATGAAATAGATAAATAAAACAAAAGCCCCAAATATTACAGTATTAAAAGGGATGTTTATTACCCTTATATATAAATATGTGTAAAATAAAATACATTTATGTATATTTGTACATATATGTGTATATGTTTTAGTTCTAAATGACACATTCCATCTTAGGAGCCCTGATGTCATACGTTTTTATGTTTGGGACTACTAACCACAGAGTCTGCCATTCGTCATCACCAACCATGCCACAGAAGGAAGATGAGGTCATAAAAAACTGTTATTCTCAGCCACCACAGGGGCAAATCTATCCTGACCTATGGGGGCATTATCTGTCTGTAGCAACTGGATGGCAATGAGTTTGCTTTTTTTGAGCTTCCATCTTGCTTAAAATACTTGTGAAAAAATAAGCTAATCTGGGAGCAACACATTTTTTCCACATCCTATTTAGAAGGTATTGTCACAAGATAGAGACAAATGCATTACTTAGAGGACTTATCTGCAGCCATTCCCTGAATGGAGAGGCATGTTTAAACATGTTCTGTTTGGAATAAAGCTATGTATGTATCAGTTATGGCACCCTAATACCAATGTTTTATTACTTAGCCTGGTGTGTGTGTGTGTGTAAGTGTCCCAAACACACTCTCACTGAATCCATTTCTGCATCTGTAAATCTTTCCTGGAACAGATAGCCTCATATTTCTCCCCAGGAGTCGCTGGTGAGCTTGAACCGTAGATCTTGTGGTTAGCAGTCCAAGGCTTACCCATGATCACAACCAGAGTTCCTTACATACATGAGTGCATGTACAGATAAATATATGCAGAATGCTTTGTGAGCTTTAGCATATATAACCAAATATATATACTGCTTGGTGGTTAGTTGCTGTCCATTTGGCTGCACTCACAGCCACTCTCTACACAATGGAACGAAACACCACCCGTGCTGTCCCATCTCACCAGTGTTCCTATGTGTGAGCCCATTACTGCAGCCACTGTGTCAGTCCATCTCCTTGAGAGACCCTCCACTTTACCAAGCATGATGCACTTTTACAGGGACTGGTCTCTCTTGGCAATATGTCCAAAATATGCAATGCACTGCTGCAACAATTGTTAGATGGTCTTCAGCAAATTTTTACTTGCATGAGATATCAATGATATTTTACTGAGCATATGTATAGTTTGAGCATTCTGTTGGGTACACCATTCTTTGGAATGGGTACAAATATAGATATCTTTCTTTTTGTGTGTGGCATCACTGACCTGGTGGGAGTAGGAAGTCCAGCCTTGCTCCAGGAAAGCTACTGCTGGGCTGCAATCCTGCACACAGCAACTATGCCACCAGGGCTCAGCCCCAAATATGGATATCTTTCAGTCAGTCAGTTGGCCAAGAAGCTGACTTCCAAGTTTCTTGGCATAGATGAGTGAGTGCTTCTACTGCTTCATGAGCTCATTGAATTATTTTGATTTATATTCATCAATTCCTGAAACCTGGGTTTCAGGAATGCATTTAGTGTAGCTTTAGCTCTTTCTTCAGCATCCCAACCCAGTCCAGACTTAGGTCATAAGTCTAATATTAGACCATATGTCCAATAAAAATCCATAAACTCTTCTTCAAACTCATGAAACACATGCAATGAAACCAAATGCAGAATGATCACAAACCAGTGGGTAGAAAGTCTTTGGATCCAGTGGTTTAGACATCTCAGTGCTGGCAGGAGTCTCCACATGGCTCCTCTAGGTCCAAGTATCTGGCTACATCAGGTAGATAGATGTGGCTTCTCCTCAGGAATGTCTTACAGGGAGCGAGTCTTGTTAGTCAAGTCTCTCAGGCAGCCAGTGTTGTCAGTAGAAAGTCGCCAAGGAAGTGAACTGAGAGAGATAGTGTCTCCTGCCTCCAAGAAAGAAGTACCAGATTTTCCAGAATTCTCAGAAGAAGGCCACACCCACACTGAGATCTCATTGACTATCTCCAGATTGAAAGGCTAGATTCTACCCCTTCACTCTTAATCCTGAAATTGACACCAGATAAGGTG
Source organism: Nesogale talazaci (assembly GCA_004026705.1). NCBI lineage: Eukaryota > Metazoa > Chordata > Mammalia > Afrosoricida > Tenrecidae > Nesogale > Nesogale talazaci. The sequence continues at coordinate 80,440 of PVJH01000490.1, read as the reverse complement.
ACTATTAACCTGACTAACTGCAGTTCAAGACCTTTCAAGCTCATTAAACAACACTGGAGGAAAAGAGAAAGAAATCCCACTGATAAATTCCCTAGAGGATCAGTTATTAGTCATCAAAGAACTGAAAACCATGTCATAGCATGCCCTCCTTTCTGATATGATTGCTGAAGAAAAATGGGTGCATAAGCAAATGTGATGAAGAAAGCTGAAGGTGACTGGCTATCAAAAGATATAGTGTCTGGGGTCTTAAAGACTTAAAGGTAAACAAGTGGCCATCTAGCTAAGAAACAACAAAGCCCACATGGAAGAACCACACCAGTCTGTGTGACCACAAGATGTCAAAGAGATCAGATATCAGGCATCAAAGAACTAAAAATTATATCATTATCAATGATGGGGAGTTCAGATTTGGGACCCAAAGCCCATCTGTAGGTGAAGCGACATGCCCTTATGAAAGGGTCGCAGGGAGGAGACAAGCCAGTCAGGATATAGTATAGCATTGATGAAATATGAAACTTTCCTCTATTTTTTAAATACTTCTTCCCCTATCCCCCTCCCATCCACTATCATGATCTCAAGTCTGCTTTACAAATCTGGCTAGATCCGAGCATGTATACTAGTACAGATAGGAACCAGAAACATGGGGAATTCAGGACAGATGATTCCTTCAGGACCAGTGGTGAGAGTGGCAACACTGGAAGGGTGGCGGGAAGATGGAGTAGAAAGGGGGAACCAATTACAAGGATCTACATATGGCCTCTTCCCTGGGGTATGGAGAACAGGAAAGTGGGTGAAGGGACACATCAGACAGTGTAGGTAGGATATGGCAAAATAATAATAACATAAATTATCAAGGGTTCATGGGGGAGGAGGGAATGAGGAAGCAGGAAAAATATGAGGAGCTGATACCAGAGAAAAGTGGAAAGAAAATATTTTTAGAATGATGAGGGCAACAAGTGTACAAATGTGTTTTATATACAATGAGTGGATGTATAGATTGTGATGGGAGTTGTATGAGTCCCCAATAAAATGATTTTAAAAATAAGTAAATGAATAAAAAAATAAATTCCCTTGAACTTGGAAAATTATTTTGAAGGTTAATAAAAATAGCAAGAAGAACCTGGTATTTTTAACGTATGCTTCACGGAGTATAAGAGTATTGCAGTAGTAATCTCCTATATTTATTCAAATGTTGGATATACTTCAAGGTACTTCTCCTTCCTCCTCCTCGCCAGGAAACTGCTGCTAAGAATGCAGACACTGTCCTTCCTTCTTTTACTGAGGAAAATAAAGAAATACTTAAGAGAGGGACTTTGGAGTTACTCAGATATGCATTCAAATTCTTCCTTCCCTCTTTACCCAAAGCACAAACTGACTGCCATCAATTCAATTCTGACTCACAGCAACCCTGTAGGAAGAGTAGAACTTCCTCGAGACTGGAACATTGAGAGCAGTGGTTCTCAACCTTCCTAATTCCACGACACTTTAATATATACAGTTCCTCATGCTGTGGTGATTCCCCATCCATAAAATTATTCTTGCTGTTACTTCATAACTGTAATTTTGCTACTGTTATGATTTAGGCAACCACTGGGAAAGGTGGAGAATCACTGCCTTAGAGGAATAGAGAGCCTCATTTTCTTCCTCAGAGTGGTTGGTGGCTTTAACCTTTTGGCCTTGTGTCCAGCAACCCAACACTGTACTCACCGCACCACCATTTGTAGGCCTCAACCTCTGTGGAACCTCAGTTTTCTCATCTTTTAAAAGCAAGTTGTTCCGGACTTCCATCAACTTCCCAAGTGGATGAAAATGCCGAATAGTAGTGTTTTTGTGGTTCATTCCCCGAGATGAGACTGTTAATCAAGCTTACTTATTTAAAAGTTCTGAGAAGATAGCATAATGTGTGTGACAAAAAAGACCTAATTTGTGACAGATGGGGGACTGGTTTTGCTACCACCACAAAGAACCTGCTCGTACAGCCATCTCAGTACACAAGTTTTTGGCAAAGAACAGCATGCATCTCATGCTCCACACACCTTCCTCTCCTGATCTCGCTCTGTGTGACTTCTTTTTATTTCCATGAATGAAGAGGGACATGAAAAATCAGTGATTTGACAGCACAGAAGAGGTGAAGATAAGAAAGGAGGGGGTATTGTCAGTCATCCAAACTGATGAGCTTGAAAAATGTTTCCAAGAATGGAATTGCAGATTTGACAAATGTATTAAGCATAAGGGAGAGTATATTAAAGGAATTAAGGTTTTTTTAAAAAAAATGTGTAAATACATAGCTTTGTAAAAACATTCCAATTTGAGTGGTTACCCCCTCATATAAAACCCAAACTAGCTACCATCAAGTCAATATTGATTCATAGTGACCCGCTGTGGGTATGTAAGACTAATTGTTTATAGGAGAAAGAATCGGCCTTCAACTCCAGTAAAACATCCAGTCTTACTCCCATGCATCTGCTGGTGGTTTTGAACTGCTGATCATGGCACAACACATAACCACATAACCACCAGGGCATGTGTGTGTGTGTGTGTGTGTGTGTGTGTGTGTGTGTGTGTGTGTACTCCTGCGCGAGTGCCATGGTGGTATAGTGGTTAAGCATTGAGCTACTAGCCTCAAGGTTAGCAGTTCAAAACCACCAGCTACTTCAGAAGAGAAAGGCAGGACTTTCTATTCCCATAAAGAATTAAAGTCTCATAAATTCACAGAGGACGTGCTACCCTGTCCTAGAAGGTCAATATGAGTCAGCATTGACTCAATGGCAATGAGTTTGGTTTGATTATAGAAACATATCCTTACTTCTTTGTAGTTTACAAAACATTTTCACATTCATCAACTTATTTAAATCACATAATCCCTCTGTAAAGTATTGTTTTCCTGTAGAGCAGCAGTTCTCAACCTGTGGGTTGAGATCCCTTTGGGGATCAAATGACCCTTTCACAGAGGTTGCCTGATTCATAATAGTAGCAAAATTACAGTTCTGAAGTAGCAACTAAGTAGCACAGCACATGAGGAAGGTTGAGAACCAGCGCTGTAGAGGACTGCAGAACACAGGCACTCAAGATAATGCTGTTGTGTGGTTTGTTGCCTTTCTTTAGGTGCCACTGAGTCAGTTCTGACCCATAGCAACCCTATGCACACTGGAGCAAAACGCTGGTCCCTGCAGCTAAACCCTCGTCTCCAACCTTTAGACTAGCATCCAAGTGTGTGAACACACAGCATACCCAGGGCAGGAAGATGGCCTAAGGCCAAAGTCCTAGACCTGTTGGATACTTTTCATGGGCCTGCACGTGACTCAAGCCACTCCTTGAGTCTTGTTTGATAACGTTAAAGGAAACTTAAGAAGCAGGCTTTTCTTCTCAGCAGAGTTGCACATTTTACAATGATAATCAATAATGGAAAGTATGGATGGGGGTGGGGGTGGGGAAGGCTTTGTGATTTTTACCTGGTACCTGTAAGTTAAACTTTTGACACTAATGTCACCCTCCCAGGATTTAGTGAGACAAGAAGGACAGTAGCAGATCAAGTAAAGCCCTTTTGTCTTTTCCGAGCCAAGGTGCTGAGTCCCTTAGCACCTTGTCAAACACTAAATTTAATCCCAATTTTATTTTGAGATCACTTTTTTTAAGTGCACTAACCATTAAGCAAGAGGTGGGATAGGTCTTTTAAAAATGATTTATGATGTGTTAACAGCTAACGAAAATCTAAACAATGTCTCCATAAAGACCCATGAACGGGTTTTTAATTAAGAGCTTCAACTTTTAATGCAAGGCATAATATGCCCATTCATTTCAGGGCATTGGCATGGTGGGGTAACCCGGCAGTCAGGCCCAGGGGAGGAATAACAACTTGCAGTTCACACCTCAAAGTCTTCTGTTAAAGAAAATAACAATAAAGTCAGGTCTATTTTGAAACTTGGATTTGGGGATTTCAGCCTAGAGAAAAGACACATTTTGTTCAGTCACAGGGACTCTGTTACTGTTTTTAGACTCAGAGTCACTAGCTCAGGTAACTTCGACAGCCTCTACAAGCTAACGTGCAGCCAGAAAGAAACCCCAGCTCATTGCTGTCGAGTCCATTGAGATTCATCATGACCCAAGAGGACTGTAGAATGACCTGTCTGGATTTCTCCTATGGTTTTAAAACTGCTGATCTTGCAGTTAGCAGGCCAACCCATAACAACTAGGCCGCCAGGTCTCCTTCAGCATATGCAGCTATTATTGTTACTGGGCTACCTCTATAGCACCCCTCTATGCACAATAGAGCGAGACACTGCCCAGTCCTGCACCATCCCTACAATTGTTCTTATGCCTGAGCCCAATGCTGCAGCCCTGGTGTCAATCCGTCTCTGTTCCATGACCCCTCCACTGTATCAAGCATGATGTCCTTCTCCAGGGTCTAGTGGCTCCAGACAATGTCCAAAGTATCTAAGAGATGAACTTTCACCATCCTTGCCTCTAAGGAGCACTCTGGAAGTACTTCTTTAAAAACAAACCAGTATGACCTTTAGCAATCCACAGGCAACTAGGTTACTCTAAAGGTGCTCACATGTAAATGCTTATGCATAGTGTGACCCAAGCCCTAAGGAGACTGCACCCTCTGACATAACTTATTGTCTCTTTCTTACAACTGCCCTATAAATCCTTCTCCTTTGCCAGCTCTTTTTCTCAACACAGAGCTTGACATATAGTTGTGTGTGTGTGTGTGTGTGTGTGAATGCCACTGGATCAAAGCCTACTCCTAGTGAGTCTATAAAACAGAGTAAAACGGCCTCTGAATTTCCAAGACTGTAACTCTATGGAAGTAGATAATCCTCTCTTTCTTTCAAAGGACATACAAAGTTTCCAATAACAGAGGTGAGTGTAAGGATAGAGAATTGTCTAAGATAGAATTTGTCTAAATTCTTCTGAGTCAGTATAGGAACAAAGAGGTGAATGCACAGTGATCTGAGAGCTCAAGGTTAGTATGGGAAAGCTAAACCTAATTGAGGGTAGCTGGGCAGCCCTCTGGAGTACCCTGAGAATAGAGCCCTGTGTACAGAAACCTCGACTGCCTGTTCTCCATGGAAACTGAGCCGACGTATTTGCTGCAACAACCATTCCTTGTTGGGCTGAGAAGTTATGTGGTGCATTCTACAACCATACCACTGGGCACACCCTGTGCTGCCTCGTCCCAGAAGCTAACTCAAAAAACTCAAATCTGACTCATAGTCACACTGGTGAATACTTGGAAGGGAGAAGTTACGTGGTGCAAGGGAAGCAAGGTATGATCTTCAGTAAACAAGACTTGAATGGGTCATATACCCTTCTTGAGGTGTGTAATTTTTGGAAAGTTATTCATGCCCTCTGTCTCCCTTTTCTTACCTATAAAATGGGGTGCATAGGAATATGTGAGAAGCTGACTTGACGATTAGAAGTAATCATGTAGATGGAATGTCTGGCATCATCACAGTGATTCCCTTGAAAAACCAAGTTGCTTTTGAATAGACTCCACCTCACGGCAGTCCTGTGTGAGACACACAGCTCTCAATGGCAGACTTGTTCAGCAAAAGTAGATGCACAGGCTTTTCTTCCAAGTTGGTGAACACAGGCCTGCAGCCCTCTGGTTAGCTGCCACAAGGTGCATAATATTTCCAAGTCAGTTTCCGTTGTCATCCTCACTGAGACATGATAGAAATCTGAGATGCCTGAAGGTCAAAAATATCCTCTCCCCAGGCTGCTTCTCTGAGAGTGCATCAGTACATATTCCCTCAAAACACATTCTCCCTACTCCTTCTATAACTCTCTCCTTTCTTCCCAACTTAAAAGACAGACTTAGGGGATCTTTCTAGGACCTAGGGGATCTTTCTAAGATTGTTGTGAAGGAAAAATAGAAATGTTAGGAAAGTATTAAACCTCTAGTAATTCAAAGAAAAGGAGGGGAAAATCAGCATGTCTACACATTTCTGGAAGGTACAGATGGTATGAAAGTCTTGACTGGTGAAATTGGCTGGCAAGAGCTGCCATCAGGACACAAGGGGAGGCTGGAACATGGAAGATGAGAAAATCTGAACAAGGGAATCCACAGCAAGCTTTGGGGAAAAAATCAAGATTGTTGTATAATGTGATGCCAAGAACAGAGGACTCAAAGAAGTTCTGCCTTTTGTGTATCTGTTCATACCAAACTCCCAACCTATGTACAGAATTCAAACTAATATTTGTCCCCAGATCATCTAAAATAATAAATAAGACTTCTTTTCAAAACTGTAGTCAAACCTATCTAAAGAGGGAACCAGTTTATGTCAAGTCGATTCTAAACATGGAGACAAACAGATGTCATTGTAGAACTTTGTTCCATAGGGTGTGCACTGACTAGTTTTAAAGAAGTAGACTTCCAGGTCTTTCTGTTGAAGCACTTCTGAATAACCTTGAAATTCCAGCCTTTGAGCTAGTGGTTGAGGACATTAATCATTTACATTACCCCCAGGAATCTGTCCCAAGACAATGTGCGGATTTTTTCTTTGTTATTTGTTTGTTTTTGCAGGGAGAGGAGTGAAATTATTGGTGGGTTTTGTTTTCAATTTCTTGAGACATTCAATGGTTTGCCTCACTGCTTACCAAACAATGTTAGAATTGCTTATTATCTCTGAGACACCACTTTCATTTACCTGGAAGTCAGAGTTCTGGCTTTCATGGAAGTGGGGAGAACCACATAGGTCATTTGTCTTAGGGTTCCTTCTGCACTTTGAGCCTTGGGATGTGGGGGTTGTTAAAACCTACTTTTGAGCTTATAAGAATATTTTCTGGGCTGAGCCCTGGTGGTGTAAGTGGTTGAGTGCGGGATTGTGGCCCGCGAGCTTAGCGGTTCAAATCCAGCAGCTGCTCTCCAGGAACAAGGCTGGGTAGCTCCCACGACCACCAGAGGCAGTGATGCCAAAACAAAGAATATTTTCCTTGGGCATTGTACTCTTGTGGAAAATTGAGTCCATTTCAAGAAACAGACTCCAAGTATGAAGCCAAGAACTATGTATAGGGTAAACTGGCAACTTTTGATTGTTCTTTGAAACAGTACTGCATGAATATTCTACTCACCCACAAATGTTTATCAGTTCAAATTTTGATACTCTAGTCAACATGTCACCTTTATTTGAAAAGTATATATACTTAATAAGATTCAATCAATTTGTATCATCAACTTAGGATGGTTTTGTTTTTAATATTTCAGAGTGGTTGAGTTTCTAATAAATGCATCTACATATTAAGATATCAACTGTTATATAATTTGGTCTGTTACCCCCAATGCCAACCTAAGTTGTTTCTGCTTTGAGCTTCAATGATGTTGGGAATTCCTGAGAGAAATTTGGAGCTGTTGGACAAAGTTCATCCTCATGAAGACTGAGGAGTCTTCAGGGAGAAACTTAACTGAAGAGAAGTATGGGTTCATGGCAAGGTATCTTGTTAGAGAAAAAAAAGCAGCTTGAGTACAGAAAGCTGATGCTTCTACCTGCTATACAATTAATTATTTAATGTGGCTTTTCTGGCTATATCCTTGATAATTCCCACCAAATAACTTCCATTTGCCTGATGAGTCTAGGTAAGAAGGTGGGGGAAGATGCTGACTGGACCACATAATAGAGTTAGTTGTAAATGATCATTAACAGGATTGCTTGTGAGTGCCATCCTCTTGGGTATCAAACAAGTCATTCCACAAGCCATTTAGGGGGAACTCACTGCAAGCAAGAGAAAGAAAAGAGCCAGGGGGAGAGCAAATCATTTGGACCCTGAGGTCCCTGCATATGGAGCTTCCTGGATCCAGGATACAATTGTGATGCCAGAGGAGGAACAGCAACAGCAGAACATAATACCTTCTTCTAATTATTCCAGGCATATAGAATCATATGTTTTTCTGATTCAAAATGGCCAATTCCAAATCACCAGCTCATTTCAGGTCACTAACACCTCGTCTATCCATCTTTATGTGTTCCATATCATTTGTAATGACTTCCAATTTTCCTAAACTCATACTTCCAAGTTCCAAAGGCTTCATTCATCCCCATAGGCTTTTCCCCATCTATGCTACCATGACTGATTCTGCTTTGAGAAAACAGCTCCTCATCATTTGTCTTCCAACCCATGGGGTCCATTCTTGGGCACTATCTCCCACAATATACAGCTCCCATTAATCAGGCCTTCAGTATATGACCATGCTTCCATGCTATGCATAAAGTTTTGATTGATTACTTCCCCAAAAACAGACTGGCATTTCCTTCTTCATAGTTTGTTCTCAGTCGCAAAGTTTTGCTGTTCATTTTGGGTATGTCTTCTGGCATTTGAAAGACCAGTGACATAGCTTCCAGAATGATAACAAAAGACAAGCCACCACAGTTGGACAATCTGATAGACAAGTGGTGAATTCAAGTCCATAGTTTCAAGAAGTCCCTGGCTTTGTTTAGAAAAATCTTCAGGTAACTTCTCATTGTAAATATTTTTCCACTTTTAGCCTTCCTCTTCCACAATGTTGTTTTCTTCTTTAGCAATTTTTCCTTTTCAGAATATAGTAAGTCCTGATTTGCCACTTTCTCCTCTTCCTGATCTATGACTTGTTTCATATCGACAAAGTTGTTGGTGCTGTTAGTTACCCTTGAGTAAGTTCTGACTCATAGCCAGTACAATAGAATGAAATATTGTCTGGTCCTATGCCATCATCATAATTGCTTTGTGTGAGTCCACTGGTTGTACCAGTGGGCTCATTATGCCAGTCCACCTTGTTAAGGGTCTTCTTTTGCTCTAAACAAGCATGATGCCTTTTCTAGGGAAAGGTCTCTCCTCATAATGTTCCACCATCCTTGCTTCTGAAAAGCATTCTGGCTGTACTTCTTCTGAGACAGATTTGTTTGTTTTTCTAGCGGCCCATGATGCTTTCAACTTTCTTCCCCAGAACCATGATTCCTCATCCACTTACCAACTTTCACATACATATGAAGCAACTGAAAATGTCAGGGCTCATATCAGACACACCTTAGTCCTCAAAGTGAACACCTTTCAAAGTGCTCTTTGACACTTCCAATTGGTCCTTTGCAGTCATATTGTCTAATGCATTATGTTGTTTGACATTTTTATTGTTGCTTCTATGAATAGTGATTATAGATCCAAGCCACATGAAATACTTGACAATATCCATCTTTTCCCCAATTGCTATGATAGTATTTATCGGTCCAACTATGAGAACTTTGGTTTTCTTTACACCTAGTTGCAATCTATATTGAAGAGTGCTGTTTTCAATTGTCTTCAGCAAGTACTTCAAGTCCTCCCTGCTTTCAAGTGTGTCATTTGCATATATTGCAAGTTGTTCTTTCTCTGATCTTGATGCTGAGTTCTTCTCAGAATATTTGTTCAAAAGATAATTTTGAATAAGTATGGTGAAAGTATACATCCCCGAGACACACCTTTATTGGTTTTCCTCATCCTATTCAGATAACTGCCTCTTCTCCCATGTGCTTGGTTCCATGTGAGCACAATAAAGTGTACGGACAACAGAGAAGTTGGTGAAGGGAGACATCAGACAGGGTACAATATGACAAAATAATAATAATTTATAAATTATCAAGGGTTTATGAGAGGGGGGGAATAAGGAGGGAGGGGGAAAATATGAGTCACTAATACCAGGGGCTTAAGTAGTAAGAAAATGTTTTGAGAATGATGATGACAACAAATGTACCAGTGTGCTTTGCTTACAATGGATGTACAAATGGATTGGGATAAGAGTTGTATGAGCCCCCAATAGAATGATTTTTTTAAGTGTTCTTGAATTCCCATTTTCCTGTGTGATACATAGTTTGTTAGTGTACACATAATCAAATATCTCTGCATAGCAATGGAATATATATATATAATATCTAACACCCTTTCTTAATAAGAACTCAAAAAGATAGGATTGGAAGGGGAAATTCTCAAGACAATAAAGGCAATATATGAAAAGACAATAGCCAGTATTACACTCAATAGAGAAAAGCTGAGAACATTCCCACTGAATAAGGGAACCGAACAAGGATGTCCCTTCTCCCCACTTGTATTCAACATTGTGCTGTAAACACTAACCATCATCATAAGACAATGGCAAGAGATCAAAGGAAGTACAATTAGGTAAAGAAGTAAAACTGGCCATTTGCAGATTACATTAGCTTATATATTGAGAAGCTCAAGGTTTTAATGACAGGATTACTGCAAACAATAAAGGAATTTGGTAGTGTATCAGGATACATGATTAATAATCAGAAATCATTTGGCTTCCTATATACCACTGATGGGCATACTGAAAAAGATATCAAGGAAACAATACCATTCACAATAACTTCACAGATGCTGAAATACTTAAGAATAAACCTGACTAAATAACCTCCCAAAACTGAAGTCTGGTATGAAGAAAACTTCAAAACATTACTACAAGAAAATAAAAAATATCTACATAAATGGAGGAATATCCCTTTTTCATGGATTGGGAAAAAAAGATTACAAACTTCTTATGGAAAGAGAAGAAGCTCAGGAGGAGCAAAGAACTCTAGAAGAACAAAGTAGGTTGTCTTATTCTACCTGACCTCAAAAGCTACGTACAGCTACAGATGTCAAAACAGCCCAATAACAGTATAGTGATAGGTATATGGAACAATAGATAATCCAGACATAAAATCATTTGCATATAGATAATTGATTTTTGACAAAATTTTTTTTTAAATGTTAAATGAGAAGCAGATGCTCTTTTTGATAAATGGTGTTGGAAAAGCTGGATATCCATGCACAAGACCCGTATCTCACTCCATGTGCAAAACCAAGGTGGATCAAAGACCTAAATGTAAAAATGCAAAACTATCAGGGTCATCAATGAGAAAATTGAAACAAATCCAGAAAGCCCAGTACAGGGGATAGGTGGGCAAGCAGAATTAACAAAGGAAACACACTCTGTGGAAGATAAAATAGATGAATGGGACATATTCAAAATAAAGCACTTGTATTCATTAAAAGACTTTATTTAAAGAGTAAAAAGAGAGCCCACAGACTGGGAAAAAAATATTTAGTAATGACATAACAGACAAAGGACGAGTTACTAAAATGTACAGCATTTTGTGGGCTACAACAAAAAACAAAAAAGTAATAGGCCTTTGAAAAGGTGGACAAAGGACCTGAACCAAAGGTGACACTGGAATGGCTAATGCTCCCAGGTATTAGTCATGTGGAAAAGCAAGTGAAAATAACCATGAGATACCACTTAATGCCCACAACTGTAGCCCAAGTTGAAAAACTGAGGAGAGATATGTTGAAGATGGTGTGGTGAGAATGGAAATCATATTTCACTGCTGGTGGACTTGTAAATATGTACAGCCACTGTGGAAAGTGACATGGTAATACCTAAAACATCTGTAACTTGTGCTACCATATGACCCAGCAATACCATTGCTGGGCATATACCCAATCAGGGGCAGACATTTGCTCCCTGATATTCATTGCAGCACAGTTCACAAAAACAAGCTGAAAGCAGCCTAAATTCCCATTATTAGAAGAGTGGATTAGAAAATTCTTGTACATACACACAGAAGAATACTGTGCATCCTTAAAAACAAGCAGTGATGAAACTATGAAACACCTCAAAACATGGAAGGATCTGGAAGACTTTAGGCTGAGGGAAGTTAGTGGATTACAAAGGGACAAATACTGTATGTGTGTACACTGCTGTGGGAACAAGGAGCTGAATGAGCCCAAGCTTAAGCTTGCAGACCAGCCAGTCTTCTGGCCAGGGATCAGAAAAGTGCCTGGTAAAATTTCAGTGGCAGTGAACCCACACTATTTGCCCCAGATGCTGAGGGCACCTCACAACAGCTGGGATCACATGAATGGGAGAGGGGTAGTGCTGCTGTCATAGGAGTGGTAAGCATATAGACCTGGGGTGAAATCCCCCCGAAAGGAGAAGAGGCAGCATCAACAGAGGGATGAGGTTTATAGATGGGAGGGGCATCACAGGAGGTGGGAGAGGGACGGATCAAGTTTGGGGGCACCATAGGTGCATGTCTGTAGAGCGAATGGGAGGAAGGGCTGACCTCCAGAGTCCCACAGAGACTGAGGACGCTCTTGGGATCATTAGGTAGGGAAGGTCTTTAGTGGCATGCAGTGGTTGGGCTGACTTGACCTACGTCATCTGGGGATATCTCCGGAAACCAGACTAGGTGCGAAGGAACGCAGGGGCTCTGAACTCTCTCTGTGTCCTGGGGGCACATGGCATACTCCAGAAGCTGCATTGGCGAGACTCCCATCAGGAATCTGCGTGGGTGAACTGGAAACTACCTCAGAGTCATTTGTAACCTGAGAACTTAAGCTGGAAAGCACGTGGTGTCTGAGAAAACAGAAGACAGATGGACAAACAAAATTTTGCTACATCACCACCCTGTATACCGTTTTAAGAAATATATTATTACAGCAACCCTAAAATGGCCATTCTGTTATATATTTGCTTATGCTCGTGTATATTAGAGTATCATCTCACAGGTGGATCACCCTCTATTTGTTTCTCTGTTTGGTAAATGAAATCCAGGGACATTGAGTCTATAGGGAAACAAAACCCAATGGGGGGGGGCAGTTTGGTGACAGGGGGTGTGTGTGTGACATAGACATTCAGAGGTAGAGGAGATACAAAAGAGATGATGTCCAGAAGCCCAGGAAGCAAAAGTATGCTTGGAGACTGATTATGGAAGCAATTACACCGATAAGTTTGATTTGACAGATATTTTATTTTCCAAGTCCTAGAACATTAAAAAGAATCCATAGATTCCAGGAATGTGTTCTGGGTTCACACTAAATCCTAGCTTCAATTTAGCTTTTACATCATGGTCCCACTTGGTACTCACCTTCCTGAAATGATCACTGAAGATAAGGGTGTGTAACTACAGCAAAGTGTGGCAAAGAAAGTAGATGGTGCCTGGCTACCAAGTGGAATAATAATGTCAGGGGTCTTAAAGGATTGTATTCAAATAAGCAACCATCTAAGCCAGTAGTCATCAATGTCTACCTAAAGTGACCAGATTTTAACATTGGTAAAGCGGGATACCATTGACTGGGGGCAGGGGGTGGGGTGGTGGTGCTTGATTAAAAATTTAGTCTATATGGAGGGAACAAAAATTTAATGCAAAAATAGTATTGCAATGAATTTATTTTAATTTCAACATAAGCACAATTTACAAATATAATTAAAAATTATGTATAGTATTTTATTCTTTGGCATACTTCTCATTTGAGTGTATTTTTTAGTAGATTGCTGTTGTTTAAAACGTGATGGAATTTTTCACAAGAATTTGTTAAATTATATTTCACATGTAAAATGGCTTTCAAAGTCTGAACATTTAATTGTGATTTTTCTGATAACCACACTTTCCTTACTGTAGGAAAAATGCGTTCAGTCGCAGCATTAGTTCCTGGTAAGGACAGCGCATAGTCCACAATTTTTAGTGCATTATTATATGAAACATGGTTTGTTTCAAAATGATGAAAGATTTCTAACCATTTTTTCTCTACTGTGATTTTTGCTGATGTCCAAGATTTAACCTTTTCCTTATCAATATATTTTTAATAATATTATCTCATTGAAAAGATCATTTTTGGAAATACTGCTATATGAGAAATTTTGAGTAATATGATTGAATGATTTTTGCACATCATTCCAATTAGGTTCTTGTTTTCATGTAACCCAATAAAAATGTTCAATATCATTGCAATGCATCGTCCACTCTTCTAAATAAGCTATGCAGTTACTATCGAACTTTTTAACGTGATTCCTGAGATCTGCACCATTTACAGCACCTTCTTCTTCGGACTGGCTTATACTATTACTGATAGTTAATGGAATAAAATTCTTTTCTAACCGCTCTTGACACTGAAATTTTAAATTATTACATTCATTTTGCTACTTCAATTATTGAAATTTTGTCACCTTCAATAAGCTTTGTAGCATTTTGAAAAAGATGTTTGATTGTGTACAAACTCTAACCGAATTATTGAAGATCCGTTTTAAAAAAACTGTTCTAAAATTCTAGGACATCTATCCTGTGATAGAAAGGAGGATTTCAAAGGATCGTATATTTTCAAAATTCTTTCAACAGCTGGTTAAAGAGCTAGCCAGCACATTTTACTGTCTCCAAGTATTTTCTGATATTCGACTTTCACAGTTTAACAAAATTCTTTAAGCATTTCAACGTGCACAGTGTATATATAGAAATAAGAATATATTTTAATAACAGTATTTTCCACATCTGTGGGAAACAAGTCAGCAGCTGTTTGAATGGCATTATGTATTATGTGCGCTGCACAGCCAACACCAATAATGTTTTGATTAAGGTTTTTGTTTCATTTATAAAAAATATTATTTGTGCTGAGCCCCGGTGGCGTAGTGGTTGTGCGCGGGACTGCGGCCCACTGGGATGGAGGTTCGATTCCAGCTCCACGGAGCAAAGGCTGGGTCTCCTACTCCTACCACCTGAGGGCAGTGATGCCCGTATATATATATATAATGTATATATGTATGTATGTATGTATTATTTGTACCTTCTCTCATTTTTCCTCCAAATTCTGCATTCGTGTTGTCTGCACAATATGCAATCATTTTGTTTTAAATTGTTTTTTCCAAAATATTAATAATGGAACTGAAAATTATTTCAGAAGTTTCAGCAGGCAAAGAAACAAAATCTAAAATTCTAATATTTATTCCAGTTTCCAAATCAAAAAATCTAATAATGATTGCAAATAACTTTATATCCTTAATATTTGAATTAGATGCATCAGAATGTATGAATATAAAATTAACTTTATCTAGATTTTTGTTTAATTCCAAAAATGCATTTGGGGAAAACACATTGCACATAATTGCCTCGGATATTGTTCTCGCACAGGCAAATTTTTTGTTGAATAACTTGTTGACAACTTGTGATGTACAGTCCATAGATTTGAAGGAATGATTGTGATTAATAGCGTAAAAAGACATAAGTCCTTCTGCTAATGCTAATTTCTTTTCTTTGTCCCATAAGTTGTTTCCCGAAAATAAATCCTGTATTTTGGAGAAAGATGCAGCAGTATTTAAATATCTTTTATTATTCTATGTCTCCAAGTGCTTTGAAATATCAATCTTCCCTCCATGCAAAATAGAAAATTCACTATTACATTTCTCACATTTTACCATGCAATTGCTTTTTTTAAATAAAAGGAAATTCACTTCTTAGATCATCGTTGAATTTGCATCGTCTTTTCTTATGCATTAAGTTAAAAAGCTAAAAGAAAAAATTTTAATTTTATAAATTATTATATACATATTGCTTAAAGACACAATAAGTAGGTACATAATTGCATGAAGATATTTTGTTAGTTTATAAATTAAATTAATTTGATTGCTATAAAGTAGCTATATTTTAAAATTATTTTAATTTTAATCCTGTATTTCTTTCTAAATAATAACAATACTAACTTGTATTATTTTTCCTCTGAATTTGCCATAACATAAGTTGTGTCACTTTAAAGGCCGGTGCTAGACTTTTTGCGTATGAGTAATATGAATACTAGCTGCTAAATTCAAGAAAGCTTATGTACTTATGAAATAAGTAAGTTACTTACCTAAATTATCTGAATAGTTGATTTGCTGACATCACTTGTTTAACTAGCACTAGCAGGCAGTACGATGTGTATCGTCTGAGAGACAGTTACAAAATATTTTTGTAGTTGCCAATGCCAAAAAATGTCATTGTTCATTAAGTCCAAACAATGGTGGTCAAATTCTAACAACTGATCGACAATGCAAACTTTGATAAGCTCTCAATAATCAATATCTTAACAATTATTTGTTATTATTAAAGTTTAATATTATACAATTAACAAAAATAATATAAACTCATATTGGGCTGAGCCACGGTGGCGTAGTGGTTGTGCGCGGGACTGCAGCCCACTGGGACGGAGGTTCGATTCCAGCAGTGGGGCTGGGTCCCAACACCAGAGGGCAGTGATGCCCCCCAAAATATATATATATATATATATATATATATATATATATATATATATATATATATAAACTCATATCCTGGTGAAATAGCCACGTAGCCGCCGAAAACAATATATTCATTTCTCATTCTCCCACCGTTCCCTAGCTTGTCGTGCATTCTTTCCAAAAATTGGGACTTTTTTAAAACGCTGCGGGACGCGGAGCAAATTTTTAAAAATCGGGACTGTCCAGCCAAAAGCCAGACGTCTGGTCACCTTAGGAAGCACACCAGCTTGTGTAATCCAAAGACGTCCATTTCAAAATTCAAATATTGTGAAAAGTATCAGAGCTAAAAGTATGAGCACACAATTTACAGAAGGCTATGGAGAACAAAGGGAGCCCCAAACTCCCCTGCAGAGCAGCTAGTCAGAGTAAGGTGTGGGCAGAGACCACTGTGATCTTTGAACACAGATGGCCTGACCGTAGACAAGATCTGAAATTATCTGGATGCAAACATCTTAGCTGTTCTATGCCAGAAACATCTTCCCTGGCTTCTTGAATGTCCATGTGGGCAATTCTCCTCTCACACATTATTTGTATTTTTGTCTTTACACTATTATGATCTTCTCCTAACCACCTTAGGATGATTTGTTTTTCATTGTCTTCTGTTGGGCTTCCCATCTGTGAAGCACAGGAGGAGTGGAGGCACTATGAGAATAGCTGAGACAAGGTGTCATAGGGAATGCAGGGGGGTGGGGTATAGGGAGGGAAAGGGGATTTCAGGAGAAAGTAATGAAGGGGGGAGGGGCACTGGAACTGATCATGATTGCAAAACTCATTTTAAAAGCAATTTAATGGGGGTGGAAGGTGCTGGAGAAAAGAGATGCTCTAAGATAGATGTGGTGATTGCACAATTCCCCCTAATATGATTGAACTATTGAAATACTCAACTATATGATGTGTAAATTATGTGCCAATAAAAATGTTGAAAAAATAAATTAAATGAATTTTTTTTTGCTCATATTGAGTAATAAATTCAGTGTTCTTGTCAGACAGACAAACTTTGCACTGATCTTTTTCAACATTGTCATTCTAATCAAATTCATATAACTCCACAATTTTCCTCCATAATTCCTGCATGCATTTTGCTCCCAGAAAGAGCAAATTATGTACCTACTTATTGCACTAATGATAAAATGTACCAAAAAAAGTGTAAGGTAGCAAGTCTAATTGTTGTATCAGGAATATATCATAAATAGAAGGGTATCTATGTGCTAGTCCAGGTAGAGTAGAGAAACAAATTCATAAGCATGCTTATGTATATGAGAGAGCTTTATATAAAGAGTAATTAATTGTACATTAAGAAAACATCTCAAGCCAGTCCACATCAAGTCCATATTAGCCCATATGTCTGATCGCAATCTACAAAGTCCTCTTCAGACTCACGAAATACGTGCAATGAAATCCAATGCAGAGCAATCACAAGCCAGTGGGTAGAAAGGCTTTGGAGGCAGTGGTGTTGCAATCATCTCAGTGCTGGCAGGAGTCTCCAGGTGACTTCCCTAGGTCCAGGTTTCTTGCTCCATTCAGGTGGCTTCTCCTCAGGAATATCTCACAGGGAGTAAGCCTTGTCAGCCGAGTCTCTCAGACAGTGAGTGTTGTCAGTAGAAAGTCTCCATGGAAGTGACCAGATTTTAAGCGGGGCACTATTGACTGGGGGGGCAAGGGGTGCTCTTGATTAAAAAATTGGTCTATATTGAGCAACAAAAATTCTCATAGGATGCAAAAATAGTATTGTAATATATTTATTTTAATTTTAAAATGCCACGAGATGTTTTTAAATTGTTAAAAAGTGGGACATCTGGTAACTTTATGAAGGAATTACCACATGTCCCAAAATTCTCAGGAGAAGGCCATACCCACATAGAGGTCTCATTGGCTATCTCCAGATTGACAAGGTAGACTCCACCCCTACATTCTTGATCCTCAAATTGACACCAAATTAGGTGACTACCACAATCTGGCATAATGGTTATACATTGAGTTGCGAACCAAAATAGCTGCAGTTTGAAACCACTGGCAACTCTACGGGAAAAAGATGAGGCTATCATATCCCTATAAAAATTATAGTCTCATAAACACACAGGGACAATTCTGCCCTGTCCTATGAATGTCACTATGAGTTGAAATAGACATGATAACAGTGAGATTATCTGTATTTGAAAAAAATAGTAATACCTTGTGATAAATCATCAATGCACGATTCATATCAAAGAAAATCAGAATTGATAAGCAACACAGGGACAGTCCAGTTCCTTCATCTACCTACCAACAAATCTGAATTGCTTGCAGAATATCTATATGGAGAAAATCTGGTCTTTAAATCAAGCATCCTTTCTGCTTAACTAGGAATCTCTTTGACACAAAGTACACCTATAAAACATAAAGGCTGAGGTGTTTATTCTATGAGTATTTTAAAGACAGCCTTTAAAGAATTCCTTGACAAAGTGGTTTAAGATGTTATTCTCTTAGGAAATAGGATGCAGACAAATCTCTTTTCTAGCTGTATGGTGCTGTGGGGAGCAGTCTTCAGACCCAGAAGAGCAGGCAATTTATATTGTTTCTAAGCATCTCAAACTGTCCCAGCTTGGATAAACACATAAACAAATCCACTCTGAATCACATCAAAGAGCTTACCCACCTATTTAAAGTAAAACCTGATTTTTTTTAAGCATGCTGCTCCCTGCAGACCCTACTTGAAACACTAAAGTGCCTGCCAAACCCACGTGCCTCGAGCAGAATATTATAACAGAATATTATAATTTATTAAAAGATAATTGAATTAACTATTTGTCTATAGTTTAATCTTTCCAAAAATTAGAACAAATTCTGATTACTCAAGCATAAACACTGCTTTCACTCATCAGCATTTCCATGTGCCTTTCCAGTAAGAAAGATGAAAG
This sequence comes from Nesogale talazaci, assembly GCA_004026705.1. NCBI lineage: Eukaryota > Metazoa > Chordata > Mammalia > Afrosoricida > Tenrecidae > Nesogale > Nesogale talazaci. The sequence goes on along the minus strand of PVJH01000490.1, from coordinate 61,489 downwards.
ATGGCAGCTGGCAGACCAAGATATGAACAGGGCAGTGTATTGCACAATTGACAACCATCTGCTGTATGTGTTGCAGTAGAAAGGATGGCCCTACTGCATTATAATTGATAAGCAATTTTAAAGCAGAGTCGCTGCCACCTGAACACAGAAATCCAATTTCTGGGCTCTAGTCTTTATGAAAAAGAAAGTAGCAGCTGAGCCCCGGTGGTGTAGTGGTTGTGCGCGGGACTGCGGCCCACTGGGATGGAGGTTCAATTCCACCAGCGGCTCCACAGGGCAAAGGCTGGGCCTCCTACTCCCACCACCAGAGGGCAGTGATGCCTCCCAAAAAAACAAAAACAAAAGAAAAAGAAAGTAGCTTTGCTGCGAACCAAAGCATTGAGCAAGGAGTCAAGAGGACACTTCCATAGACCTGACTCCCTAAATATCTGAGTGTATAAGACATACATTCAGAAAATGGAGTCGAATCCAGGGTGGAGATTGGTTGGACTTAATTGCACTTTGATTTAAAGAGTCATGCAGTTTTCAATACTGTGCAGGTGTACAGGAAGTGTTAGGAAGTGTGTGCCTTTGGAAACCAAGAAGTTTGCTGCATGAGTTTAATAAATTGATTCTACTGGACATGCAATTTTCCAATCAAGTGGCATATTTAGACAGCCAAAGTGGTTGGGTTTGATTTGGGCTGGCTATCTTCTCAGTATGGCTACTGGCATCTGAAAGACAACTGAAAGGAAAGTTCTCTACCTCAATGAACTATCTCAAGAACATGGTAACATTAGCTCCTACCCCTTGTGACAGTGGTACTATGATTTCAGAAGCTTAATTTGGATTCATTTTCCCTATGTGGATCATGTTATAAAATGGATTTATTTCCCTTTGTGACAATATTGGAATCCCAATGTAAGCGTTGCAATAAATACTATAGCTAATGCTAAGAACACAAAGGTGCTCAACGACTTTCTTTTCTCTTAACTCATAAAGTGAGTAAGTTGTCATCATGCCTGCACTTTTGAAGAGGCTGAGGCTCCACAGGTTTAAGTCAGGAAACCAATGTCATAAAAGCACTGTGTGCTAGAACTGCTCCCGTGGGTTTCCAAGAGTAACTCTTTAAGGGAGTACAGAGTCTGACCTCTCTTCTATGGTGTGGCCAATGGTCTTGAACTGCACACCTTGTTGTTGGCAACCCAACCTGTAGCCACAGTGCCCCCAGTACTCCTAGAAATTGATTGTCTCTATTGAATGGCTTCCTTTGTTCCCTGTCTTTCAGGATTCACTTTCATTTACTTGTAATTATACATTCTTTCTCTTTGAAAAATATGTACACCTCTGTGGCAGTCATGTGCTTATGTTAATTTTATGGTTGAAATGTAGGGGTGGAGTCTAGCCTATTAATCTGGAGATAGTCATTGAGTAGCCAATGAGGCCTCTATGTGGGCGTGGTTTTCACCTGAGACTCCTGGGAAATCTCGTGATATTTCTCTCGTGAAGATGAGAAGCTATCTTCCCCAGTTGTTGAGAGTTAGTTTTGGAGACAAGTAATCACAGACAACCCAGGATGGCGGCATCCGGGAGGCTGGAGTAGCCCGCGGAGAGACCGAACAGCTTTGCCCAGATGGAGCTGGACCTCTGAGGCTGGGGCAGCCACATGGAGGCCTCTGCCAGCAATGAGTTGCTTCTGCCACCACGGGATGCTGTTGATGGACCTTGAGCCCTGGAAGCGAGGAGACATGGGGAGACCCCTGTCGGTGCCAGGATTCTGCACCTACTGACCTGTGACTTCGTGAATTGGAAGGATTGATTTATGGACTGATTTCAGGCATATGGGTTAATATCGGACTTGTGACTTTGAGCTAGACAGGGCTGGGATGTTTTCTCAATGTCCTGTTCCTCTTGATTATAAACCCATTCCTTATATCCATATTCATGTCCTTGAATTTGTTCCTCTAGTCTACCTGGACTAACACATCACCTCAGAGGTATTATGAAATATTTGACAGGTATCACTAAAATGTAATATCAAGTAACTTCCTTATCTTCTTTTTTCCTGGAAAGAGATTAGCATAAACTTAGATGGCCCTTCCTATCTCTTGGTCAGAAAAGTTTGAAAATTAGCAATTCCTTTGAAACATGAATGTAATGGGTTGTGTTCCTTTGGCTATGTAATGGGCAAGCTTTCTTTTTGGTATTATAATCTTTTTAGTAGATTGCCAGTGATATATCACATTCTAGTTTAATGTTTATTCAAAAATAAAATTGCTTCTATTTTTGTGGAGTGGTTATCTGAGTTGGGTTTAGATTTTGCTTTTAATAAAATTTTCCCAGGGATATTTACTTTCAATTGTTTTCCGTATATATCTAAGAGTTGCTACACTTTATGATAATTGAATTACTGAGTTTTATGGTAATTGGTGGGTTTTATGGTAATTCATATGAAAAGTAATTCTTTATAGGTTTTACAGAATTGCTGGATTTTATGCTAATTCTTATAGTAAATCTATGGACCACTGAGTGAGAGAAACATGTGGCAGTCTGCTTCCCTACAAAATACAACCTGGAGAAACTTACTGGATTTTCTACCGTACTGATAAGGTCACTGTGAGTCAGGATAAATTTGATGCCAATGGGTATAACTAATGGCAGAGCAATTCTATAGGTCTCTATGATTCAATGGCATTGAGTTTCTGTTTTGTTTTCTCAATTTGCATTTTTCCTTATAGGACTCACATGGATAGACACCAGTGTTCATGAAGTACTATTAACACTAGGCAACAGGTGGAAACAATCTAAATGTCTATTAACAATGAATAGATGAAATGAAATGAAATCATGACATACAGTGCAATATTACTTGTGGGGCAGGTCCCAATCCCAGCTATATCATCCCCCTCCCCAGAAGATTGCGTTAGAGTGGACAACAGTGAAGTTATAGCCTGAGAAGCAAACTAAGGGAGAGAGAGAGAGAGAACCACATCCTGGCCCATCGAGCTCCAAGGGCAACACTCCTGCTCAGGGTAGCCAAGACACAGAGAGGACCATCGAACTGTTCCCACCATGGGATGCATCGTCCCCTCACTGACCCACAGCACTGCAAGCAACAACATTGGCATCGCAGTGCAGGAGTTTCGTCCACTGTAATTCCCCTACACTGGGCAAAACATTTAGGAAATGCAACGGAGCGGCAAGTGGAGCAAATCAACAAAGTCCCCAAGGAATCCCAAAAGCAGATTTCAGACTCAGGACAGGGCTTGGCATCTCATCAGATTCGATCAGAAACATTCATAAAGGTCAGCAGACAGACTTGTAACTATTTATAGACCCTTTTTTCTTCTTTTTTCATGTCTATCTATATATGATAGGCAAGGTAAACAATCTGGAGAAGAAAACAATGGGACTAAATGTTCCAGGGGAACAGGAGAGAGGGGGAGGTGGTGGAAAGGGAGAGGGGAACCGACAGGTTGAGGGACAAGGAAACAGCAACTGATCTAAAATTAATGGCGAGGAGGGTGTAGAATGCCTGGTTGAGTTTGGTCAAGGACAATGTAGCTGAGAGGAATTACTGAGAGGCAAATGAAGGTTGAATATGACAGTGGGACAGGAAGAAAACAAAAAGAAATAGAGAAAATAACTGTAAGGCAAAAGACAATTATAGAGATAAATATATGCATGTACATATGTAAACATATTGATATATAACAATAGGGATATAGACATATTTATATACATTTATTAAGTATTAAAACAGAAAATAAATATTGGGCCTTTATTCAGATATCACCTTAATGCAAGAACACTTTTTTCCTTTAACCCGCTTTTCTGTGATGCTCACCTTCCTGACATAATCTCTAAAGTAAAAATGGTTGCATAAGCAAATGTGCTGAAGAAACTGATGGTGCCTGGCTATTAAAAGATATAGCATCTGGGGTCTTAGAGATTTGTAGTCCGATAAGTGGCCATCGGCAGGGAAGCAACAAAGCCCATATGGAAGAAACACATCAGTCTATGTGATCAGGAGGTGTTGAAATGATCAGGTGTCAGGCATCAGAAAACCTCCCAAAAATCATACCAATGCGAATGAGTGGGGTCAGAGTGGAGACCCCAGTCCATTTGTAGACAACTGTTCATCCCTTCACAGAAGAGTCACAAGGAAGGAACCAAGCTGGGCTAGACCAGAGAATATGCACTGGTTCAGATAAGAGCTCTGGGCACACAGAATTCAGGAGATATAAACCTTCCATTAACAGTAAAGGGAGTAGTAATAGCGATACCATGCAGGTAGGGGAAAGGTATGGGGAGAAAGGGGCATCCAATCGCAAGAATCGATGTTAAACACATCCCCCTCCATAGGGGATGAACAAAAGAAATATGGGTGAAGGGAGACAGCAGATGGTGTAAGATATGAAGTCATTAATAATTTATAATTTATCAAGGGTTTATGAGGGTGGGGGAGGGAAAAAAGAGGCACTGATACTCAAGTAGAAAGAAAATGTTTTTTGAAGGAATGATACCAATGTGCTTGATATAATTGATGTATGGATTGTTATAAGCTGAAAGACCCCCAATATGATGATTTATAAACATAAGAAAAGAAAAGACAGGTATGGTACGCCAACCTACTTCTCATGAAATGACTTAAAGAACCTGCTATCATTGTTTGGTTAGATTGTAGTAAACATTTGGTTTTTACTTCTTCAAATAAACTTTATTTGTTTTGCTTTCTGTCACAGCAAAATAAAAAGAAAAGTAATATTTAGCCAAAAACAGAAATAGAGGGCTGAGCCCTGGTGGCCTACTGGTTGTGTGCAGGACTGCGACCCACGGGGTTGACAGTTCAAATCCAGCAACAGCTCTCCAGGAGCAAGGCTGGGCTTCCTACTCCCACCAGGGCAGTGATGCCACAAAAAAAAAAAAAAAAAACTGGAAATAAAGTCCTGACACAAGCTATAACATGAGTGAAACTTAGAATCTATGAGTGAAATGTCAGTTACAAAAGTAAAAATATTGTATGGTCTCATTTATATAAAATATCTAGCATAATCAAGCTGAGAACAACATCTATTAGTGGTTAACAGGTGTGTTGAGGATGAAGAGACAAAAGGGAACTCATTTCTTTGTGGGTCACTGAAATTCTATTAAAGGGGATAGAAATTTTTGCAAATGGATAATGGTGGTGCCTGAATAGCATGGTGAACACAATTAATGTCAGACCCATTAGACCTATTGAAATGGCTTATATTTTGTTACATGTAAATGTATTTTACATGTATTTTAATGCTTACCACAAGTAAAGTGCACATATTGATAAGATATTTTTTAATTCATTTTATTGCGGACTCATACAGCACTCATCATAATGTATACATACATACATACATACATATGTTGTGTCAGTAGTTACATCTTTTCTGGGATGGGGTGGGGTTCTCTTTTACAAAAGCTAGCTGAGACTTTCTGACAGTTTAACTACAGTTTAAGTGGTTCAAGTGAGGTGGGAGATACACAAGAACCCCAGTGGCATTGTGGTTTGTTATTTAGGCTGCTAATCAAAAGGTCAGAAGTTCAAATACACCAATCATTCTGCAGAAGAAGATTAAGCCTTTTCAGTTTGTTGGCTGCTTGGTTTAAGAACCCAAGGAGACAGGGTGGACTTTGATCATCACAGTCTTCCTCCAACAGGCACTGTTCGGAAGAGATCTAGCGCAGTCCAGTTGGAGATGTGCCTTCTCATTCTTAGCTTGCTCTTTTTGGAAGAACATATCCACATTCCAAATACAGGTCTTCTCAATGAATTCTGTCCTTCAAGTGGAGGCTGATTAATTGCGAACTTCTGTGGGGAAATAGAAAAGGTTTGTCAGCTTTTCATGAATTCTAACAAAATTCAAAAAATAAGCAAATTTAATGCCCTTGAGTCATTTCTGAGCCATAGCAACCTATATGACAGAGCAAAACTGTCCCACTGGGTCTCCATGACTGTGCAATATCAAAGAGAGCAGTTTGCTGTTGGTTGCACCAACGTTGGAAAGTCTGTACCCATTAGAGAAAATTCCTTCTAGAACTGAAAGTTAAAGGACAATAATAAGCAGCCAGGTATCCTCATTGTGTGACCACTGGATCCACTTGTAGATGAGACAGGATGAGTTTGGATATGTTCTATTGATGCAGGTTGGCCTCAAAGTTCCAAAGGAATGAAGATTCTTCACATTAAATATCATGCATAGCTCTTCTTAAATGGACAGAAATGGGCAATTTAGAACTCAGGTATCCAAAATGGGGAAAGATAAAGGCATGAAGTATTTGGCTCAAACTCGAGTTTCCAATGAGTGAACAATGGAGTTTCTCCAACATATGATGTTAGGTGTATATATGATTTTATTATTATTTTTATTTACAAAGTATGTATATTTAAAGAGATGTGTTCAAGTACCAAGTTGGCAAAAGGTGAACTGTGACAGTTAAATTTTGTATCAACTCCCTATAAGAAGATATGGGTGGAGTGCAATCTTTCATGTAGGTCACAGCCTGATGACATCTCCTTGGGGACGTGGTCTATTTGATATCCATAAAGAGAGTCTAATATTTACTGTTTTCTTTTCAATTAAGCTTTGTGTCTGTTTTACTTTATTATTGTTCTCAAGTTTTGTTTGTTTGCTCTTTTACATTTTTCTGAAGACGAAATCCTAGATTGCTAAGTTTATTGAGACAGTAACTGGGTTAATGGTTCCTTGGAGGTGTGATCAAGGAGGTGGTGGTGGTGGTGGGAATGGAGAACTACTAGCAATGAGTACAAAACTGAAGAAAGTGATCTACAATTGATTAAGAAGATGATTGTACAACCCTTAATATGATTGAACAATTGAATTGTATGATTTGTGAAGTATCTTTCAATAAAAGTGATTAAAAATATTTTTAAAAAGATATTCTGTGAAGATCTCCCTCCCACCTCTCTCTCTCTCTCTCTCTCTCTCTCTCTCTCTCTCTCTCTCTCTCTCTCTCTCTCTCTCGCTTCCATTCCTTCTGCTGGATTAGGTCCTGTGTCTGCTCTCTTAGGGCTTAGACTTGCAACCTGGCATGTTGCCACTAGCAACTGCATGAATTGGAAAGAAACTTCAGCTTAGCATCTGACCCACGGACTTGAACCAAACTGGGCCTGCTGCTCTGCAAATCGGTGGACTGCTTTCTTGATATAAATTTCTTTCCTGGTGAAAATTTCTGTATTATCCATTCATGAGTGTAACTGATTCTGTTTCTCTAGAAAACCCCACCTATCATACACTTAAACATTTAACATGGAGATCCATGCAAACTTCTGGTTGGAGCTAAGTGATTTCCGAACAAAGAAGAAAACCCACTACTGGTGTGTCTCTCACCTACTTTACCCTCCTCTCCATGCACCTCCTCTACCTAAGAACTGAAACTAATTATTTGAAGATTCACGCACACCTCAGAGTACTTCTGTTTGAGGATTGTCTCAGTGTCTTCCTCAAGAGATGGGTACAGACAGATTCTGTGCCTTTATCTTCTGTTCAGCTTTGAAGACTCAGCTTTGAACTTTGAAGACACTATTCTGCTGCTAAAAAAAGTGTGTGTGGAGGGGAATTTGATATTCTCTAGCACAGTGGATCCTGAGTTAATATTTATTGCATTAACAAGTTAATGAAGAAATAAATAAATACTTCATGGGTTCGAGTTAACATCCACCTAAAACAATTGCTGCCCAGTTGACTCATGAGTCAGCTACACCTAGAGCATAGCTATTTCAGTGGATAGTTAAGAACACTAGTGTTCTTTTGGAATCCTAGTTCTGCTTTTTGTGAAGGCTACCTAAACTTTTTAGCTTCCTTAGATGCTAGTAGAAATAATATTTGTATGTACTTTCAAACACGTGTTTGTCCACACCCAGCTAATATTCTCAGCCACTAACTGAAATGTTGGAGTTTTGAGTCCTTCAAGAAAAGTCTGACCACCAGCTTCCAAAGACAATTCCATGGAGTGCACACATGGGGTCACCTTGAGTGGGACGTGACTCCAGGACACCTGGTAAACCTAAGAAAGCTTCTGTAACAACCAAATTCCATTAAACATAATGTAAATTAAGCATTTACAACCATGGTTTAGCACACACTCTAAACCTGAAGGAAATCAAAGTCTTCCTGGTCTCTGCCAGCCTTTCATACTCCACCCACAACAGTGGCTCTACTCTTCCATCTTGAACCCCAGATATGTGGGGGAAGAACAGCAAGGCTAGAGAGTTGGGAAACCCCAAACAGAACGCCCATTGTGCACATCTGTGATGGTATAGGGTGGGGTAGAGTCACTTACCCACCTCCCTCCTCAACATTTTCCATTAAAAAAGAAGCTTTGAAGAAAAAATGCTGGCTCAATTCAGTGTATCATTCCCCTGGGTTTTATGCAAGGAATGGCTAGCGATGAATAATCTGATATCAGCGGTATCTTGACAGCCATGGACTTAATTTATGAAGTGTTTAGTACATTCCTGACAAAAATCTGCTCCAAAATATGGACACACATTCATTCATGCCTTATGCTTCCCAGCTGCAGAGCTGTGGCTGTAAACACTCCCTGTTGTACGTTAGTGGCGTTCTAGCAGTGGATTTCCAGGAATGAGTGTGGGCTCCATTGTAGCCCAGAGGACACAGGTATATGGGGACAAGGGGCTTACAAGAATTGAGGTACAAGTAGGCTTCTTGCTTGTGGCAAAGAATGTCTGAAGATTTAATTTTGCTTCTTAGAAGAATTCTTGGAATTCTGCTGCTAATATTAAAGGGTAAGAAGCAAAAATGATTTATTCATCTCCAATTTGTAGATATAGTTGTAAAAACTTAGGCCTTTATATTGAATGTGCTTAATAAAAAGTGTCAGCTATTTAACAGATGAAAAAAGGCAGCTTTGAAGGCAACTTAGGATAGAAAGAAGTTTGTTTTACAGGGAAGAATTTGCCTTGAGTTGCCCAAGTTTAAATAGCTATTGAATATCTGATTCATGAATAAGTGAATTCATTAATAAATTAATTAATTTGGGCAACTTTCTCTTTGCATGGAAATGAAAACCAGTTTTCATTGTCCATAGTGATTGTTGACTTCATATACATGAAAGTGAAATTATGTCACTCAGGGCTTTGAATGCCTGATATTTTTTCAAGTAACCCACCCAGCCTTTTTTTGAAGTTCCATTGGATGGAATTGAAATTACAACCTTTGTTTTGTAGCCAGAGCACTAACTGTGTGTACTATAAGGGAACTAATCCAGAGTGTTAATGTATTAATTCTAGGCTTGTCAACGAGATCCTTTATTGTTTTGTGTATTTGGTCAGATTATTTACCTTTTTTAAATCTCAATTTTGTTGAGATTGTTGTTGTTACATAATTTAGTGCTAACTTGAGGATGAAGAGAGTTGGGGTGTGTGTTAGTCCGGATAGACTAGAGGAACAAATTTCAGAGACATGCATATAGGTATAAGGAAAGGGTTTATATAAAAAAGAAATGTGACTCTAAGAAGACATCCCAATCCAGTCCAGTACAAAGTCATGAGTCCAATAATAACCCATATGCCCAAAAATCAGTCTATAAAGTGTGCTTCCGACTCAGGAAGTCACAGGCTAGTGGGTGCAGAATTCTGGCGCTGGCAGGGATCTCCCCATGACTCCTCGCTTCCAGGGCTCAGGTCCATCAACAGCATGCCACTCCAGCTTCAGAGGTCTGTCTTCATCAGGGCAAAGCTGTGTGGTCTCTCCACTGGCTACTCCAGCCTCCCAGCCACTGCCATTCTGTGTTGCCTGTGGTTAATCATCTCTCTAACTAGCTCCCAACAACTGGGGAAGATAGTTTCTCATCTAAACGAGGGAAATATTGTGAGATTTCCCAGGAGTTTCAGGTGAAAGCCATGCCCACATAGAGGCCTCATGGGCTACTCAATGGCTATCTCCAGATTAACAGGCCTGACTCCACCCCTACATTTCAATCATAAAATTAACATAAGTACATGACTGCCACAGGGTGGAGCCTAGCCTGTCAATTGGGATCTATCCAATTAGGCCTTTGTGTGGGCATAGCCTTCTCTTGAGAATTCTGGGAACTCTGGTTTTCCTTCCTTGGAGGTGGAAGACACTCTATCTCCTCACACCTTGCAAGACATTGCTATGGAGCAAACATATGGAAAAAGGCAGAGGGAACCAGACCACTGAAGTGGAGAAGCCACGTGGAAACCCCAGTTGCAACTGAGATGCTTGCAACACCACTGGATTCACAAGACTTCCCACCCACTTCCCTGTGATCTTCCTGCATTTGGCATATATTTCATGAGTCTGAAGAGGACTTTATAGATTGTTATCAGACATATGGGCTCATATCAGTCATATGGACTTGATCTGGACTGAGCTGGGATAGTTTCTCAATATTCAATTGCTTTTATATATAAAGTTCTATTTTATACACATATGAGTGTCTTTATGAATTTGTTTATCAAGTCTACCCAAACTAACACACTAATTGTAGAATTGAGAAACATGTTTGGATGAATTCACAGAATTATTGTTCAGCTCATGTAAGGAATGATGCAACCACTGCAGCATGTGAATCTATGAAGTTCTATGGCAGCTGTTTACAGAAACAAAGAACTCAGTAAAAACATGCAAAGATCCACGGGCTGAGTAGATCTGAGAGCGAGACTGGAATTATATTCATGGATACATATTAGTTTGACAGAGACTATGTGGATGAATATGGTACAGTTTAAGGAGATTGGGCGGGGGGAGAGCAGTTCTGAACATTGCCATCATATCACCATACATCTTGAGGGAATGAGGCATAGGATCTAGAGGCACAGGGACATGGTCTCTGCATGACCAAAGTAATGGCACAACATAGACCACAAAAACAATACTCTGCTTTGTTAAGTAACAATTGGAGCCTTTTCACTCACCACTGTTCAGTCAATGGGTTTCAGTTACTAGAGCAGTTTAAGTGAGGATAAAGCTAGCTCTCACAGAGGTCTTGGTGGTTTTGAACTGCCCATCATGAGGATCACAGCCAAACATGGAAGTACTACACCTTCAGGGCTCCATACTGGAGCCAAAACAGTGTGTTAACAAAAAAGGAAGGCAAAGGATAAATCAACAACAGCTAATTCAAAAACAACAACAGAACCAACAGCAAAAGTTGAAAAGCCCTCAAAGAGTTGGAGGTCTGTCCGTTGACCTTTATGGGTGTTTGACAGTTGAGTCTACTAGGGCCAGGGTGCCATGCCCTGGTCCCAAAGTCCACCTTCGGCATTCCTTGTGGATTTTGCTGCTTTGCTCCCCTTGCTCCACTGTAAACCCTTAGTATCTCACTCCGGAGCTTTGTTTTTACACATATTATTGTCTATGTATGCCTATCTGGAAAAGATAGGTAAGATGAATAATCCAGAGGAGAGAACACTGGGACTGATGGTTCCATGGGGGACACAGGAGAGATAGAGGTGGGAGAGAGGTATTACCAAAACCTGAATGAAGGCCAAATATGATAGCAGGAAAGTAGAAACATAAAAGGGAATAGAGGAAAAACTGGGAGACAAAGGACATTTATAGATATCTAAATACAGACATGTAAATACATTTATATATAATGACAAGGGAATAGATCTATGTACACTTATTTACTTATAAAGTATTACAGCAGCAGAAGGACATTGGGCCTCCATTCAAGTACTCCCTCAATGTAAGAACATTTTGTTCTACTAGCACAGCATTTTGTGATGTTCACCTTCCCTGACTCGTTTGCTGAAGACAAAATGTGTGCATAAATGAATGTAGTGAAAAAAAGGGGATGGTGTTCTGCTATAAAAAGATATACCATCTGGGATCTTAAAGACTTGAAGATAAACAAATGGCTATCTACCTGGGAAGCAACCAATCCTACATGGAAGAAGCACACCAGCAAATGTTGATAGGATCAAGTATCAAAGAACAAAAAAATTATATCCTTGTGAATGAGGGAGAATTTAGAATGGAACCCCAAAGCAACTGGACATTCCTTTATAGAAGGGTTGCAGGGAAAAAACAAGTCAGTCAGAGTGCAGTATAGCAATGATGAAGCATAGGACTTTGCTGTAGTTCATTAATCCTTCCTCCCCACCACTATCATTATCCCAATTCTACTTTACAAATCCAGCTAGACCAGTGCAGGCATACTGGTACAGATAAGAACTGGAAACACAGGGAATCCAGCATGGATAAACAAATCCCTCAGGACCAATCATGAGAGTGGAGATACCAGGAGGGTAAGGTCAAAGTGGGATAGAAAGGGGGACCTTATCACAAGGCTCTAAATATAACCCCTCCCAGGGGGGTGGACAACAGAAAAGTGGGTTTAGGGAGACATTGAACAGTGCAAGACATGAAAAAATAACAATAATATATAAATTATCAAGGGTTCATGAGGGAGGGAGGGAGGGGGGAAATGAGGAGCTGATACCAAAGGCTCAAGTTGAAAGAAAATGTTTTGAGAATGATTATGGCAACAAATGTACTTGACACAATGGATGGACGTATGGATTGAGATAAGAGTTGTATAAGCCACCAATAAGATGATTTTTTTTAAAGAAGAAAGAAATGGAGGACTCAGGATATGGAAAACTGAGAAAATAATGGTCACCACACAAACCATAAAAAAAAGAGCAATGTTAAGTTCAAATAATAGCAGACCCTTGATCAAGCTTTAATGAGATGTAAATGACTAGTTTTTGATAAATAAATTCTACTGATCTGGCATCTGTAATTTTTGTTGAGTGGGTGTCTAAATTACAAGAACAAAATTATGTATAGTGGTGGTCAATTTCGTGGAGCTGTTGTGAAATTATTCAATATTCCTTCATTTTTTTACCTCCTTTTCTAACTCTATGAAGCAAATTTAACTCACTTTCCACCACACTTTGTCTTTTTCTTCTTCTTACTTTTCTCTTCCAGATTTTGATTGCATTTGTGTAAAGCTCCATAAGGCATTTCAAATCAATTGCTTTAGTTTAAGTTCTACCCAAAATAAACACTGAATCTAGGATTTGAGTGTACATAATCTGTTTAGGAGTTGGTTCTGATAAATACAATGAGAGGATAAGGCAAGTGGAACTGAGAAGAGAGACAGGTCAATGGTGTGTTCATTGTTGAGTGTGTACTGTTGTGGATAAGTAGGACTAAATGGGGACATCTTATAGACTCTGTAGACCACACTTTAGACTTTGGCTCTCTCGAAACAAGGAAACTCTGTTGAAAGACATGCTAACACCTGAATTGTGCTCACTTCAACCCCTTCCTCACCCCAAATTATGTGTTGATTTCCTAGGCTCTAAACCTGTGGATAAGGAACCCTGATGGCCTTGTCATGTACGCTTTGGACTGCTAACTGCAAGGTTGTTGGTTCAGAGCCATCAGCCTCTCTGAAGTAGAAGGATGAGGTATCTGCTTCTTACAGACTTTGCTTTAAAATTCTAAGTGTCTAGATGTGATTCACCAATCTCACTCACCACCGTTGAGTTGCTGCTGACTCATAGTGAGCCCATAGAACAGAGGAGACCTCTCCCTGGGGAGCTTCCTAGAGTATAACTCTACCCAAACAGAAAGCCTCATTTACGTAGCTAAGTAGGACATCACCTGAGGAGTTGCTTCTGGTCAACTTCAACACAAGCTGAGCAGAATCCAGCAGCCGAATCAAGTCCTCAGGCAGAGACTAAGGAAGTTGTTAGGATATGAAGAAACTACTCACTTAAAATGCAGAAGAAGTTATCTCTACTTTCAGGGAGAGCCAAGGTCTATGGAAGGATTTTGACCAACTCCACTACTCAAAGAAACAAATATGGACCCCCAGAATATTGTCTTAAAATTAAAAGTGAAATTGGTCATTTCATAATAACACCCAACCCCACTGGTAACTTCACCTAGGGTCTAAATGATTCTGTGGGACATAGAACATGGAACTGAAAATAGACTTTGAAATAAACTCAAAAAGTGATCATGTTTCCCCTTCCACTTGTGATCTCCTATCTCAGAATTTCCAGGAGGATGCCTCTTAAAAATGCAGGGCTCTGGTCTCTTCCTTGATTCATCAAATGATAATCTGGAAAAAGGGAGTTACTATGGTAGTGCCAACCCTCATTTTCCATTTAAAAACATGAACTTGTCTCATCAGCCTGTCTTTTTATTTATACTTACCCTCCAATTCCATGCATAACTGAGGATGGTTAAGTCAAGAACTGAGATCTAAAGGACCCAGAAGAAACTAATGTGGATTTTGCATTACATGAAGAAGCAGAGGAGGAACTCAAGGATCAGACTTTATTCCACATGACAAGCATAATCTCTTTTAAAGCCCATACACACACAAAGAATGATCCTTTACCCATGTGATACCGCCACTAACCAAAAGTTTGATTTTTAAAAATGAACCATGCTTCAGAAATGTCCTTTTGTTTATATCTCTCTTTACATAGAGGTGTATAAATTAAGGAAGTGTTAAGGAGGACAGGGGGAATCTGGGTGGGAGGACAAGATGAGTTGTGATGCCTAAGAACAATAAGTCTGAGTTGTTGGTGATTTACCGCTTATAAAATAAGAAAAGAGTGGGGCCTGGAGTACTTCAAAAGACCATGCTGTTGGAATCATAGAGTGATGGCAGGTGCACAGAAGTTCAGGAACTCTTGAGAACAAGCATGCTCTGCCTGGCCTGTCAGCCGGGGAAATGACATCAATGGACACATCCATTTTACAGATGAAAAAGCTAAGGATCATAAAGATCATGTAAACTACTGGGAAAAGGGGGTTGCAATATCTCCTTGACTTTGAATTTGAGCTAAACACAGTATACAGAACCACCAGCATTTCAAAACCAAAAACCAAGTCAGTTGCTAGAGTTGAGTCCAATCTCATATGTACCAGAAAAGCACTGTGGGCTGTAGTGTTTTCAGTGTAGATCACCAGTTCACCGGGCTCTGGGTCAACTCAGGTCCATCCTTTGATGTCACAGTGGGGTGTATTAACCATTTGTACAATCCCAGGATTTCAGCTCATTGAAAAGCAACATTATAAAAACCTCCTAGAAGCTGGGGATGAAAAGTCAAGGAGTAGTGAGAAGAGATACTGCCAGTTTGAAAGAGAAGTAGGATTTACCTGGAGGATCTCGGACACCTTCCAAACTCCACGTAAAATGGAAAAGATACTGCAGGTCACACAATTGCCCTCTTTCTCAAGTAAAGTTGGGGACCTGGATTAAGATGAGAAAAAAGTGTTATTGAACAAGCAATAAGAAAGAAGCTGGATTGAATAAACAGTGATGACTACCATATTTGAGTCCTTCTAGTGTATTGGGTACACTGTAGGTTGCTCACAATAAGGTCAGTCATCCCAAACGATCAGACAGGACTTTTTGTCCCTATAAAGAATTACAATATTGGCTGATCCCCGGTGGCGCAGTGGTTGTGTGCGGGACTGCAGCCCAGAGGGTTGACAGTTCAAATCCAGCAGCAGCTCTCTAGGAGCAAGGCTGGGCTTCCTACTCCCACCAGGGCAGTGATGCCACAAAAAAAGTCTAAAGATAAAGAGTTACAGTCTCAGAAACTCTTAAGGGGCAGTTCAACCCTGTCCTGTAGGGCCACTATGAGTCAGCACAGCACCATGGCAGTGAGTTTGCCACCATGAGAGTGTCTCTCCAAGCAACCAGACACCAGAACAGAGGGTGAGACATATGGAGCTGGTCTCTCAACTATCAAGGGGGCACAAAGTAAGATTTTATTTTAGATGCAATTGAATTACTTTTAATGCCAGTCCCGATCTATTCATTTTAACCCTCGCAGCTGCAATGAAAGCACAAATATACACACACAAAAATTCCCTCTTTTCTCCCCTTCCACCCAGCTCTGTCTCTTCCTTTATCACACACATACACACACACACACACACACACACACACACACACACACACACCGCTTCCAAAATGGTACTAGAAAGACTCTTGTGTCCGCACCCAAGATAATAATGTATGTAGTTGAGCATCTCTATTAGTCCATAGCAATTTAAAAAAAATAAAATGGCACAAACAATACAATAGAACTAATAGGTTTGGAACTGAGACAACCTCTCCAAAAAATAAAACACCTGACAGAAGAGCAAGATTTCAAGGTAAAAAAATTTCCCCTCCATTCCTTAGGAAAGTCCTTTAAGCTCAGTCCATGTAATCAATGAGCGACCAGCATAGCAGTGTTGTCACAATTGCGTTTTGACACTGAAAACAACCCATGCCTCACATCACACACACACACACACACACACACACACACACACACACATCTAAGTGGACCAAGAGTCCCAAACCATGAAGTGCTTGCAAGAAAATATACGGGTGAAGTTATGGGACTTAATTTTTTATATCATAGATGATCAGACATAATATTAAATGCATGAGCAGCAAATGTGAAAATAGGTAACTGTAATCTCATAGAAGTTAAATACTGATATTCATCAAAGGGCTTTATTGAAAGATAAAGAAACAATTTACAGATTGATCCCAAATGCTTCAAGCACTATGTTTCCAATTAGGGATTTAGTATCCAGTTTATGTATATGACTTCTACAACTTAACAAAAAGACTACTGAATCAAAAATTGGGCAAAGGGCTTGGATAAAATTTTCCCCCAGAGGAATATCCAAATAGCCAAGAGATACTGAGATGTCGTTGTTGTTGTTGTTGTTGCTGCTGCTGCTGCTGCTGCTGTGGAGTCAGTTCCAACTCACAGCAGCCCCTCACACACCAGAAGGAAACACGGCCCACCCCCACACCATCCTCTCAATTGTTCTTATGCTTGGCCTCTAGATGCAGATGTTCAAATCCATCTTGTTGAAGGTCTTTCCTGCTACTTTGCCAAGCAGAATGCCCTTCTCCAAGGCCTGGACTCTCCTAATAATATGTCCAAAGTACATGAGAAAAAGTCTCATCATCCTTACTTCTAAGCAACATTCTGGCTGCATTTCCACGACTACATTTGTATGTTCTTTTGGCAACCCATGGCACTTTCAATATTCTTTGTGAGCATTTTCACTATTAAACCAAAAAACAAAACAAAACTCATCGTCATTGAGTTAATTCAGACTCACAGTGATCTGATAGACTAGAGTAGAACTGTTTCTGTGGGTTTTCTGTTTTGGTTGAAAGTTTAGACTCTTGATTTAGTGTAGCATTCCTATCAATTATGCTCATATTGAATTCAGTTCTTTTCTAAATCCTCAGGACTGCTAACCACAAGATCCATGGCTCAAACCCAATAATCAGTACAGAGAGTAAGCTGAAACTGTCTGCCTCCAATAAGAGTTAGTCTCGGAAACTCTATACAGGGCTGCTGCGAGGCAGAATGAACTCTGTGACAGTGGGTTTGATTTGAGCTTCCACCTCCTGGATCTGTGCAATTTCTGGGATTTTAAAAGCTTTCAAGCAGTCCTATAAGGGACAACAACTAGTCCATGCTTGCCTGGAGAAGTAAAGGGAAATGCTCAGAAACTAGAGGGGAAGCTGAATATATACCTAATGCCTCCATGAACAACCACCTCCTTTATGGTAGTTATGGTAATAAAAGCACTGAATGGTGCCATTCTACCACTACTAGATGCTTTGATCAAAGACTTAATAGAAGAATCTGAATCTAAGTGTGAAAATGGGTAGCAGAACTTCAAATTCTCATGAAATCCAGACTTTGCTGGCACTACTGAGGCTGAAACTGTCTCCTGAAGTCATCTTGAAACCAAAAAACCAAACCCATACCCATTGTCATCAAGTTGCTTCTGACTCATACTCACTGCCATCAAGTCAAACCGTGTGGGTTTGCCAGACAATAACTGTCGACCGGAGTAGACAGCCCAATCTGTCTCCCTAGGAGCTGCTCGTGGTCTTGAACTGCCAACCACGTGGATTGATGCCCAACTTGAAACCACAACAAGACCAGAAAAACCATATAAAGAGTTCCAGGTCACTGTGGTAAAGAATGGCCGGACAGGGCGTGAGGGTCTGTTGAATCCTTGATACTTTTGCATAGCCGCTTAGCTGCAGGCGTGCCCAAAGGACGATAAATCCTTTTCAATTTCCAATCAGAGAGTCTCTGTCTCTTTAGCAGAGACGAGCATTCCAGGGACTCCACTCCCGCCACGCGCCCCGACATCTACCACACCCGGACGGGACCCCCTTGGCCAAGAGGAAGCCTGTAAACGTCTGAATGCACACTGGAAGCAAAAACAGCTGAGTTGGTTCAACAAGCCGAGAAGTGATAAGAGAACAGCAAGAGGGCCAATCCTGGCCTGTTTTACAAATGATATCTTATGCATAGAAGGCTGGTGACAATTTAAGAGATCTGTTATCATCTGAAGAGACAATTCATCTTTATCCAGAAACTAAGTCAAAGACCCAAAATGCTGCTCCAGTAAACAAGGTTCAAAGCAAATGACAATCCACAAATAATGGAAAGAAAAAAATCCAAGCCCAAAATTGAAATACTCTGATAGACAAAATGCCAATGTTGTTGCCATTCCAGAAGATTTCTCAGATTTTTCTCTTGCAAAAATGATTGGCAAAAGCAAAGGGCAACTGGATGAAAACTGCCTATCTGAATATGTAGATGTTGATATTTTCTCTGGTGTTAGTAAAGACAGTGGAACGGAGACTCAGATCCAATTTCTAAAGGCCAAACTCCGAGCTGTTATGCAGGAGGAACTGGATAATGTTGTATGTGAAGATAAGAAAAAGGAGGATGAAATTCAGACGAGTGTGTGAGATAAAAGTGTACAATTGATATGCCACAGTCTCAATTAGAAAAATATAAAACTCAGAAGAAGCAAACAAAAAAATGTGATGGTTTACAGAACCATTGTCTGCGGTAGAAAGGGAATTTGAAAATAAAAGAAGACTACAGAAACAAACTGCCACGAGTCAAAGTGCTACCGAAGTTCTATTGAACAGAGCCCTCAAGGAAGCAGAAAAATATTTAAGTTGGAGTTAAATAAATTGAAACAGAATAACAAGGATATAACAAATGAAGAACAGAAAAAAATGAAGCTTTAAAATCAGAAAACAAGAAACTAGAAAAACAAAAAAGGAGACTTAATTATAGGGTTCAAGAAACAATTTGAATTAATTGATGTTATAAAAAGACAGGAGATGCATATTGAAGCTGCCAAGATACTGCCTTTCACTAAAGAGGAATTTATGAAGGCATTAGAAAGGGTATATTCATAAATGATCTACTAAAATTAGTCTCTTAGAAGAAAACTGATAGCATGTGATGGATATGTTTCAATCAATTTAAACAAAATATAATGGCTTGAATAATTGTTACTCTATAAGTAATGATGTTATTTAATAATTAAATAAAAATGATTTCTGAGATTTCTTTATTTGAATTTGGGACAAACAAAACTAATTTATAATTAATTGAAAGAGGAAGGATTTTGTAAAATAAAGCAACAGAAATTAAAATTTTTCATTCTTTCTTAGAGTCTACTAGCCCCCTCTTTTTTATTAAAAATCATTTTATTGGGGGTTCATACATCGTTTCTCACAATACATAAATAAACATATTGTGCCAAGCACCTTCACATATCCATTGCTGTTATTGTTCTCCAATCATCCGCCTTTTACCTTGAGCCCTTGGTATCAGCTTTTCTATCCCTTCCCTTCTTCCCCGGCTCTTCCTTCCCCATCAACCCTCAATACTTTATAAATTATTATTGTTCTGTCATATCTTACACTGCCCGACCTCTCCACCAACCCACTCCTTTGATGCCCGTCCTTCAAATAGGAGCTTATATGTATATCCTTGCAGTTGATTCCGTCTCTCTACCCCACTGTCCCTAAAACTGTTTAAGTCTTTTTGTTCTCTGATTAGGTTTATATAACCAGATTTTGTGCTTTCTATTTTACCTTTTGTGATTCCATTGTGTCTAAATTTTTTTTTATTAAATCATTTTTTGGGGGACTGGTACGTCACTTTTCACAACACATAAATAAACATACTGTGGCAGGCACTTTCACATGTCTGCTGCCATCATCGTTCTCCAATCATCCACCTTTTTCCTTGAATCCCTAGCATCGGCTTTTCCACCTCTTCCCCCCTTCCCCTGCTCTCTCCTTCCCACCAACCCTCAATACTCTATGAACTATTATTGTTCTGTCATATCTTACACCGCCCGACCTCTCCCCCAACCCACCCCCCTGTTGCCCATTGCACAAATAGGAGCTTATGTGTATATCCTTGCAGTTGGTTCCATCTCTTTACCCGACCTCCTCTCTACCCCTCCATCAGCTCCAATCTAACCACTGGCCCGAAGGGGCTCATCCATCCTGGTTTCCCCATATCTCCAGCTCCCCTCTCCACCAGTGTAACTTCTCCAGTCCATCTGGATTTATAAGGTAGAGTTGGGACCATGATGGTTGGCGGGTGGGAGGAAGGCTTCAGGAACTAGAGGAAACTTGTAAGCATCATCACTGCCCCGCTGTATCTTGACTGGTCTGTCCTCCCTGTGACTCCCCTGTAAAGGGGTGACCAATTACCCATCAGTGGGCCTTAGGTCCCCACCCTGCTCTCCCCCTCATTCGTAATGATGTGATTCTTGTTTCTTGATGCTCGATACCTGCTCCCTTCGGCCCCTCTTGATCACACATGCTCGTGTGCTTCTTCCATGTGGACTTTGCTGTTTCTGCGCTAAAAGGCGACTTGATTATCTTCAAGTCTTTGAGACTCCAGACATTCAATCATTTGTTAGCTGGGCACCATCGTTTCTTCTACTCTGTTTGTCTCTCTATCCATTTGTCTTCAGTGATTGTATCGGGAGTCAATTGGTCCATTGATTTTGATTTTCAGCCCCCTCTTTTTAAAAACATTTTTTACATCTTCCCTTTTATAAATATTTTGGTGTGGTCAATTGTAGTTTATAAATGATAATGTGTGTTAGATAAATTTTGTTTTAGGTTATTGACAAGTAAGTGGATTTTCTTAAGGAAGTGTATTAAGTAATAAACTGCTTTGAGGAGTTTTACAAAAATAAAAAAAAAAGAGTTACTGAGGCTGTATATCTTTAAGAGAGCAAAAAGTCTCACCATTCTCCAATGGAGCAGTTGGGAGGTTTAAGTCAGCAACCTTCCAGTTAGCAGTCCAACATGTTCCTGCCATAGAATGTTGCATTGAACATTGTACTCTCTTAAAGAATTGTCTATATGAAAATCAAATTGACGACAGCAACTCAAAAGGTTAGATGAGACACTGAGCAAATAGTGAGTTTGTATTGATGATGGTAAAATAATATGGAAAAGGATATTGAAAAAAGTTATACTACTTGTCACTGAACTGGATGTGTAGAAATTGTTGGGTAAACTAATCATTTTTGCTTTTTTGCTGTATCTTTTCTTCCTGGGTACATACATATCTTCACCAAAAATTGAGAACTAGGGAAATGGGGAAGGGTCAAAGAGTAGTATGGAATTAAGTGTACAGACCATATTGCTCTATATGAACATTTTTGGTACAAATTAGGAAAAGTTTCATGGTCTCTCTGAGTGGTGAATGGCATGGTGGATAGTTACTGTCCTTGTGGTAGGAAAGAAGCCTCTTACTCGGCGGAAACAGAGCTCAAGGGAGAAGGAATGTTGTGTCAGGAACAGTATGCACAGAATCCTAGCCCCATCTCAACTCTTATTTGCCACCTGATACATTGTCCAAGTGTGTATCTACCCACCTGGCAGTCTGGTAAGACCTGGAATAGTACCCATCTTTGGCCTTGCTGTTATCCTTTGTTCTTCTTTCTATCTCCCTGCACTCCTCAAAGGGCATAGCTATAACCTAGCTTCCAGCATCTCTCTCTGTGTAATCATTATAGGCACAGTTTTTTCATTTTTAGCATTTTTGATCCTTACTGTTAGACTTTTGGTGATGGAATTGCCACCTTTCACGTCAGAGACCTGGCTATGATTCTTGGTCAATTTTTATCTTGTCTATCCTCTGTTAGTGGAGGTTTGCTTGTTGCTTGGATGCTGAACAGATTTCAGAGGCACGTTCAAACTAAGCAGGGTCATGGAGAAAGGTCTGGTCATCAGGTTCTTAGAATCAGTCATGGAAAAATCTAGGGATCACAGCGTTCTGACACCCCCTCGGTATCGGGGATGTACAGGACTGGGCCGTATCGCATGCAGAGTTACTGAGAACCAGGAGTCACCTTGCTGCTCCCGTCAATAACTCTGAAGATCCTCTCTGCATGTGTGGCTGAAAGATCAGCCCATTCTTTCCCTGCCAGGCTTCAATGTGCATCCATGTTTAACAGGACAGGAAGTTAAGTAAGCATACATGTGTATGTCTACAACTAATGGACCAAGAAAGGCTACATGACTGAAGCAAACTACACTCTGATTGGTTCTTATTCAACAAGTATTTACTGAACCATTGATGTGAGCCAAGCTCATAGGTAAACATTGTGAACAGAGTGGGCCTTACAAGCTCCCTCCATTTCAAGGTGAAGTTTTACCTTTGGGCCAATTATTGCATGCTGATTTGGTAACCACAAGACAAGCAGGTCAAGCCCACTACTTGCTCTTTGGGAGAAAGATAAGGCTTTCTAAAACTCCTGTAAATATTTATAGTTTTGAAATACAAAGGGGACAGTACTACCCAATCCCAGAGGGTTGCTCTCAGTTAAACTTGACTCAGTAGCAATGAGATTTGGGTGTTTGTTGTGTGTGTGTGTGTGTGTGTGTGTGTTTCTTCATGGTGAACAAAGAAAGCTCCTCTATTCTGAAGCGCACCATCAGTGTTCCTCCTGGCATGGATTCCAACCTGAAGACTAAAAGGATTTCCCAGAGCCAGATAGTCCAGGGCAGTCTTAAGCTGGGTGGGTCACATGCGGCAGCTCTGGCTACATTTCTTTGCCAGGTCATTTCCTGTCCCATTAATATTTCAATAATTAGATGGAAGATGCCAGAGGGGAGTGGAAAGAACAAGGTGGGTGTGGTAGGATGTGGGAAATTTTCCTATAAAACAGCAAGAGCTTTTCCAAGCTAGAAATAAGAAGTGATTTTGGGGGGAGGTGGGGGGACTGTTTCTCTGATGTGGTAAAACATGTCTACGCTACAAGGAGGAGATATTATTTCTCCTTAAATTAAAGCTAGATGCATCTCAGGAGTCCCATCACTTTTTTTTCCACTGGATTTTACTCCAAATGTAGAACAAGAGAGACCCCAAAGGGAAAGAGCAGGGAAACGCCTTTCCTCTGTCTGGATTTGGGCTTTTTCTCTAGTCAGCTCCACTTGCTGGGAGGCTGCTGTAATTGGTGTCCTGAAATGTCTACTACCTTCTCACAGAAATCTTTCAAAAGCATGAGCTCACTACATGGCAGCCAATTCTAGTGGAAACAGAGGGTGAGACTAGAAAATCATTCACACAACTGCCAACCTGGTTCTTTCTTACAGCAATAGAAAGCACAGGGTCAGAACTGTGCTTCAGGGAAATCAGTGTCACATTGTGGTATATGTGCATCTCAGGCCCACGTTCCCCAAAGTAATTTCTGCCTGACAGTGCAGACACATGCATACTCCACATGCTTGCGGCGTGCAAATTTCTTCTAGGTTTTTTGGCTTCTTTCAATGAAAAGAAGGGGTGCTGCATTGGATCTTGACTTCCCTGATATTTGATTCCTTACAAATACCTCATGGCCCATCAATATGACACACCAACTTTTAAAAAACAGCCCACATGGAAGGCGTGGAGGGTGAAGCCTGCCAAAAAGATGGAAAAGCTAACACAACTGGTGCTCAGTGACTTCCCTCTTGTATGTCTTCCTTCTGTTGGACAGCTGTCCCAGGAGTATGGAGCTGTGAGAAGCACGTTAAGATTGACCTGGCTTCCAGCCCTAGCTTCTGACTGCTTCAACTGATGTTCTCTAGATCCGTTCCAAGGTGGAACGTTTATGAGGCTCTGATTACTTAAGATGTGTAAAACTGATGTGAGGTCTTTGGAGACCATAAAAAGAAAGAGATCCTTTAGGTCAGCAACTCTACTCTTAGGACTGTGTTCTACAGAGATAATTCAACACGCTCCCAAAGCTGTAGTATGAGAATGTTCACCAGCGTGTTATTTATGGTAACCAGCCTCAGTGTTCAGCAGTGCAGGTCTGGGTAGATCAGCATTTCCTAAAGTGTATTGTGTCATATAAACGGGACTCATTGCAACAAACAAACAAAAAGGAGATGAAATAGAAAGAGTAGGAGAAAAGAATGAGGAGACTGAAGGAAAGAAGAGACAGAGGAAGTGAAGGAAGAGAAACAGAAGAAGATACTATATCCCATTGTCAAACATACTAAAGAAATACTAATTTAAAACAACAGGATTTAAAAGATTTCTTTACCATGAAACCCCACCACCTCTAATGAGCACACAGTGAGTGCGAGACAAAATTTGTTGAATGATGGAAGAGAGTGATAAATACTTAAAGCTAGTGGAAAGAAAGCTATCCACTTTGGTATTTTTCCTTTTTAAAAATCTGGAACATCAAATCCAGCAGCAGCTCTCCAGGAGCAAAGCTGGGCTTCCTACTCCAACCAGGGCAGTGATGGGGGAAAAATCTGGAACATTATGCATTTAGTATGGCATAGTATAGTATAATATAGTATAGTATAGGGTATCATGGTATGATATAGTATGGCTTAGTATAGTATGGCATCGGATAATGTGGCATGGGCATACTATAGTATTATATCATGTGGCATAATATATATAGTACAGTATGGTAAGGTATAGTACAATTTAGAATTAGTATATATGAGTGTTCATTTGTATGCCTAAAGGAAGAGAGTTTATGTTTATTTCTTATATTTCCTTGCCTTGATGAAGGAAGACAGGATTACATGTATGTGTAGTTCTAGAACTTGGTCCTAGAGAACAGATAAACAGTGGGAAATGATGCTTTTGGCCAAATCCAACAGCCCCCTCTTGTTTTCCATAAGATTATTTAATTCAGAGATGAAAATACATATTTCTTTGGAATCTTCTGTCTCAGGATTTCCAATTAACACCTTCTAACATGGTAACTTTTCACAGGCAATACGTAGATCCCAAATATGACCAGGAGTGAAGGCTTTACTCGGACTTCAGAAACTTCTGTCTACTGAGCTCAGCTGGTTTGCATGTGAGTCAAAAAAGACTTCTTTGTGTCTTTTGGCTAAGCCTTTATCTAAAACATAGTATACTGCAGAATCAAGAACTTATAAACATGCTGGCACATGAGACCCAAAGCTAAAATATTATTTGCCACAACAGAAATCAGTAACATTTATTGCATGTTTAGGACCTTCCAGCATTGTTCTGAGTGTCTGTCTTTGTAGGTATTAACTCAGCATTCTGACAACAATATTATGAAGCGAATGTCCTTGTTATGCCCTCTTTTATAAACGAGGATTGCTAAAGAACAGAGAGGTGAAGCAGCTTGGCCACAGTCACGCAGTTAAGTGGTAGAACTGGGAATTGGGCCCAGGAGTGTGGTTATGAATACCTGCTAAACGACCTGTCTCTTAAACGGGATCAATATTCTATTTATGTTTTTTTTCAACATTATTCTGTTGAAATATAATCAAACTTGTTGCTGTGGACCCGACTCTGATTCTTGATGACATCATGTATTAGGGAATAGCACTGCTTCATGAAGTTTTCTTGGAGCCCTGATGGCTGCACGTTAAGCTGCTAACCATAAGGTCAGGAGTTTGAAACCATCAGCCACTCTACAGGTTAAAGATGGTGCTTTCTAGTCTCATAAAGAGTTATAGTCTTAGAAGCCCACAGGGACAGTTCTACCCTGTCCTAGAAGTCACTCTGAGTGCAAATCCACTGAATAACAGAATGAATGTGCATCTTCCTGGAAACACATGGCTGAAACTTTCTTCTGCACTCCCAGTGGGCATGTTAAAATGGCTGGTGCTCCAATTCATAGTGGAAAGAAAATCATTTGATAGAACATTAACCATAACCCAGAAAGCCTGCCTGATTACTCTAGCCAACAGTAACCAATCACTACTACGCCCTTCGCCACCATAAATTATGATCATTTTGCCAACCTTTGAGCTGTATGCAAGAGTTAACAAAAGACACGAGCTCTTCTTTTGTCCATTTTTGCTCCTATTCAATGCTCATCTGTGAGATTCACCCACATTACTGAGTGTGCAAAAATGACTTTTTTCCTTCATTTCAGACCCGACAACTGTTTGGGTATGTCTAAAGTCAGCTTTTATGTTTGTATATTGTTGTAAAATATCAAAAGAAGAGCAATATTTTGTGACATGTCAAAATGAAAGAAAGTTCAAATTTTAATGTTCAGATATAAACTTTAAGTGACACAACCATGCTAATTTACTTTTTAAAAGCATTTTTTCCTTGTGAATTGAGTCAGATTTCAAATTGTCCATTGTTATATTCAACTATTTGAAGAATTTATCAAACCTTCCAATAGCTGACTCTACCCCTTCTCCTTGGATTTCTCATCTTCTTCCTCTGGACCACTGTGGTGGTCATGTACTTGATGTCAATTTCATGATTGGGATGTGCAGTCTAACCTGTCAACCTGCTGATAGCCACTAAGTAGCCAATGAGGCCTCTGTGTGGGTATGGCTTTCTCCTGAGAATTCTGTGAAATCTCGCAGTATTTTCCTAGTGGAGATGAATGAGAGATCATTTTTCCCAGTTATTGGGAGTCGTGTGACTGACAAGATAAGATGGCAGCTACTGAAACTGGAAGAGTAGGTGAAGAAGCCATGTGCCCTTACCCTGATGGAACTAGACCTCTGAAGCTGGTAAAGCCACAGAGAGACCCCTGCCAGCGCTGAGATGTTTCTATCACCAACAGATACTGCTGATGGACCCTGAGGCCTGGAAATGAGGAGCCATGAGGGGACCCTTGCCAGAGCCGGGACTCTGCACCCACTGTCCTGTGACTTCGTGAGTTGGAAGGAGACTTTACATACTGGTATCAGACATATGGGATAATATGGGACTTATGACTTTGAACTAAACTGGGTCAGGATGCTTTCTCAATGTTCTGTTCCTCTTGTATATAAACCTTTCCCTTATATCCATATGCATGTCTATGAATTTGTTTCTCTAGTCTACCCGGACTAACACAACCGCTGTCATCCCCTTCATCCATGCATCCTGTCTTCTCTAACCTATAGAGCATCTTCCCTCTGTTGTCGTCCCCACTCCTCAGTAACCTCTAAAGTCTGTTCCCTTTGTCTTAGTCATTTTCTTTGTAATAGTGGCCTCATATAATATTTGTTCTTTTGTGATTAACTAATTTTGCTTGGCATGTTGTTCTCCAGATAGGTCCTGTCATGTGGTGCTTCATGGTTTCGTCATTGTTTCTTTAGTGATACAAAGTATTCCACTGTGCATGTGGACCACAATTTCTTTATCCATTCTTCTACTAACAGGTACTTGGGTTGTTTATATCTTCTTGTTATTGTGCACAGTACTGTGATAGATATGAGAGTGCTTGTGACTGTTCATGCTGTGATTCTTGTTCCTTAGGACCCATATCCAGCAGAGAAATGGTTGGATCATATGGAATGTCTATTCCTACTTTGAAGTAGCACCATATTGCTTTCCATAGTGGCTGCATATATTCACCTTGCCATTGTCAATAGTTGCTGTCATATGACAACAGCAAACAGAGTCATTATCACAGATACTGTGTGGCCCACAAAGCCTAAATATTTACTACCTGACCTGCTACAGGAAAAGTTTAATGAGTTCTGCCATATAGTGTATCATTGTATGAAAGAACTATACTTTATTGGGCTGAGCCCTGGTGGCACAGTGGTTGAGTAGGGTACTGCGGCCCACAGGGCTGGTGGTTCAAATCCAGCAGCAGCTCTCCAGGAGCAAGGCTGGGCCTTCCACGACCGCCAGAGGGCAATGATGCTCCCCCAAAAAGAACTATACTTTATGAACTATTCAATTGCTGATAGACATTTGGATAGTTTCCAACTAGAGGCTATAGCAACAGTGACTTTATGAACATACTTGTAAATATTTTCAGTGTGCATCTGTGAAAATTTATGTTTGATATATACCTAAATGTGGAAATGCTGAATCTATGAATATTCAAATGTTTAATTTTATTAAACAAAAGCAGTTTGCCAAAAGTGAGTGCACCAATGTACACCCTAAATAGTGACATATAAGGCAACTGAATCATTAATCAAATGACTGAATATCGGAGAATCCATTTCCAAACTCTATTTCACACCATTGGTCAGTTTGTCTTCTTATTAATAACTATCTGTGGCATGTCATGTGCTTATGTTAATTTTATGATTGAAATGCAGGGGGGGAGTCTAGCCTGGTAATCTGGAGATAGCCATTGAGTTGCCAATGAGGCCTCTATGTGGGCATGGCTTTCTCCTGAGACTTCTGGGAAATCTCACGATATTTCCCTCGTGAAGATGAGAGGCTATCTTCCCCAGTTGTTGGGAGTTAGTCTGAGAGGCGATGAGTCATGGAAAAGACAAGATGGCAGCGTCCGAGAAGCTGGAGGAGCCGATGGAGAAACCACACAGCTTTGCCCTGATGGAGCCAGACCTCTGAAGCTGGAGCAGCATGCTGTTAATGGACCCTGAGTCCTGGAAGCGAGGAGCCATGGGGAGACCCCTGCCAGCACCAGAATTCTGCACCCACTGACCTGTGACTTCGTGAGTCCAAAGGAAACTTTGTAGACTGATTTCAAGCATATGGGTTAATATCGGACTTATAACTTTGTACTAGACTGGTTTGGGATGCCTTCTTAGTGCCACATTCCTTTTGTATATAAACTCTTTCCTTATATCTATATGCGTGTCCTTGAATTTGTTCCTCTAGTCTACCCCGACTGACACACTATCTTAATCACGATAGTTTGACAATATGTCTTAAAGAGTATGACTAGGTTGCCCCTACTTAATGGCAGCCCATGCAAAATGGAATGAAACCCTGACCAGTCATGTACACTTCTCACAGTAAGCTATAAAGCAGAGTCTTGAGATCCACAAAAATTTCACAGGTGGATTTTCAGAAAGTGATCACCAGTCAGTTCTTCCTATGCTATCTCAGTCTGGGACTTCTCTAAAAGCTATTCAGTCTCATAGCAATTCACCACTGATAGATGGTTTGTGGCTGCATGTGAGGTGGGGGGAGTCAATGCTGTGTCTCCCACATGAAAGACAAGAATTCTACCACTGACTCAATAAACCCTTAACTAACTATTCTTAGTCCTTTCCATTTCTATAATTGTAGAATGAGCATGGTAGTTCTCACAAAAATATCTGCTGAGATTTTTGTTGTGACTATATCAAGTTTATAGATCAATTTCATGAATTACAATTGTACTGTAGCCATATTTGGTCTTCAAATCCATGCATATGATATTATTTATTATCAGGAATGTGAACTTTCCTGCATCAAAATCTTGAATATCTTTCATTAGGCATTTTATAAACATTTGATGTCCCTGACTCTTTAAAAACATATTTTCACAAAAATAACAAAACGGCTGTACTCAGTGGGCCCTGGGTTCCTCTTGGCCACTCTTCTTTAAGTCTCATTTCAATCTCCTCTCAGGATTTTTCATACCTGCAAAATTCTCAATCTATATTTTTAATCCAGGGGAAAAAAATTCCATCTTTTATTTGAAATCTCCCCACCCCACTCTTGGGAGTGAACTGCTAAGGAACTTTTCATGGTCAGCATACAATGCTTTATGTCTTGTATCTCCCGATAAACTGCAAATTCCCTGGAGGCTAATGTACATTGTCTTTCACTTTTAGTATCTCTCAAATGCTCTTCCAGAGCAGTTGCTCAGAAAGAACTTCATGCTAGTCCCTTGTTTTATTGAATCCTGAATTCATTTTCCTGAACATAGTTGAGTTGGAGATTGATGTGAACTGGTTAGCCATTTCCTATTCTTTCTATAATTGACTCATACATCATACAAATAGTAATTCGTGGATTTGAAATCTTTTAAAGCTTTAGAGCTAAACTTTACAGTGAGCTAAGGGAAATAGTTTTTTCTTTATTCCTAGTTGGAAGGGTAGGCTGCTAATTCAAAAGGAGAATTAGGGGGACTGAGGAGGGACTAACACTTTAATTATCATTTATTCTTCTTAACTTATAAAGTCCCATTGAATGAGGCCATGAAATTATAGATGATGCAAATCCGTTATCCATAATTTGCAGTTGTTGACATGAGAGACCCTGTGTGTATTAATAAATCAGTTTTCAAAATGCCAAGCAGCATTTCTTGGCTCATAAATATCAACAGTGGCCTGTATGACCCAAATAATTTGTTTCCTCAATTGGGAAATCCTTAGATGTAGCCAGGCAAATTCAAAACATAGAGAGGCAGAAACGTGGAGAGAAGTAAGAAGGATTTGGCCAGAACAAGATTGGACCTGACTGTCCTCCCACACCAACTTGCATGAATTGAGTAAGGTCAAATGAGGAGGGAACAAAAATGAAAAAGACCATGCTTTTAATCAAGGGACCTCCATGGAAGCCTATGCATAGATTGTTGTGGATTTATGTTTCATTTAAGGGGAAAAAAATCATAGCACAAATAGTCTGATCCCTCTAAATGCTCCTAGCAGCTGGCTCCTAGAGATAAGGCAACGTATTTCACAGTCTCACACTAATCATATTTGGGCATTTCAAGTAAGATTGGACCATGTGGGATTTTTTTCTTTCAAACTGCTTATTTTTAAGTTCAAAGCAAGAACTTGTTATATATGTGAAAGATCCCCTTGAGTCTAAAATATAAAACAGAGGGAGAAAGAAGTGAAGGATGCAGCATAAGGTGGGGGTGGGGGTTAGAGCAAAAACTGGTGACTGATTTCAACAGTACTTGACATTAAAACCCACTGCCATTGAGGAGCCCTGCTGGTGTCGTGGTTACATACTGACTTGTCAACAGGAATGTCTCAAAAAATTTTTAATTAAAAATAAAAACAGGAATGTCTCACAGAGAGAGTAGTCTGTGTGTGTCCTGCCTCCAAGGAGGAAGACGTGAGTCCCCAGAATCCTCAGAAGAAGGCCATGTTCACAGAGAGGCATGGCTAGTGTTGACAGATTGTAACTGCCACGACCACCCTTTGTGAGCTTGACACATATACACAACAACTCTTTAGATATATATATAATTTTTAACAAAACAATATCATATCTGTACCTAACAAGAGAATACTAAAAGCATACAATTCAATATGTACCATCTTTATATAAGCATAATATTCTATAAGTGAACAAAACAGTATTCTGTGGTCAAGAATTGCAGTTAATACCTACACCATAATCCTATGATTATATTCCTTCACCTATGAAAGTTTGTAAGCCAACCACTATATGTCTTTATCCTCCCAATTTGGGGTATCCAATTTCTATACTGCCTACGTAGGGGCCTCATTAGCACAGTAGGTAATGTGTCAGTCTCATATACTGCCAACTTACATCAACTCAGTGTTCTGAGGAGACAATTACATTATTTTATGTGAAAAATCTTCATTCCAGTTGGAACCTTGTGAAATCAGCATCCATAAGCAAAGTCAAATCAGAACACACCATTCACAGAGTCAGCAGCAATATGCACCACTTCACTGACTCAGAAATCTTCTCGTTATCTGGTCAGGTTCTGATCAACTCAATGTGGGCTGCCTCACTTAAGCTCACCAAGGTGCCCATTGGTCACCTTGCATTTAAACCATAGGCCCCATCACACATTCTCAATAACCCTAGGCCCCTTGTGCTAGGCATGAACTTCAGAGCAGCCAACCCACTCTTATTTTCTCCTCCAATTCCTGTGAACCCTCCAGGTCCAAGAGGGTCAGTGGCCAGGCTCAACCCATCTCTTTATTGCTGTTTCTCTCATAGCCACTCAACAAGTGGGTCCAGGTGGTCACCTAGCAAGCATTTCATCCTGTGCACTGGCTCCCTTTAAGAGTGGAGTCCTAGAGCAGAGAAGTCCTTCTATGTCTTCAACTTTTTTCCAGCTTCTGATACAAACCACTAGTTCAAAAATCCATAGGTTTCCTTTTATTCTTCAATCTGCCAACAGCTCTCTAGGCAAGTCTCTTCAAATACAAATGTCCTGCCTGAGAATTCCAAAGCACTGGGTGGAGCTCATTCTTTTAGATCAGCGGTTCTCAACCTTCCTAGTGCAGAGACCCTTTAATGCAGTTCCTCATGTTGTGGTGACCCCAACCATAAAATTATTTGCATTGCTACTTCATAACTATAATTTTGCTGCTATTATCAATCACAATGTAAATATCTGAAATGCAGAATGTATTTTCATTGTTACAAATTGAACATAATTTAAGCATAGTGATTAATTACAAAACAATATGTAATTATATATTGTGAAGTATTTTTTTCTAATTACAAATAAATGAAATTTTGCCTTGAAGCACGGTGTTGCATGGATAAGAGTCTTAATATAACAATAGTAAAACCACAATGCTACATTTTGTGATAGTATACATAAAATGTCAATGTCTCCATCCCTAAGACCATTGGGAATATGTGTTTTCTCATGGTCTTAGGTGACTCCTGTGAAAGGGTCATTTGACCCCCACAGGCTGAGAACTGCTGTTTTAGAGCCTTCTTTGCAGCATGTCCTAAACCATTCAAATTCCAATTTAATAGCTGATGGCAAGTAGTCTAACAAACTTTCTATTTTTACTTCCCAATATCATTTCTATCAATCATTATATCAATAACAATAGGAAGAAGAAAACAGTATAAACTAGTATAGCCAGATCCTAAACTCAATTCTTAAAGAAGTCAAATCCAATCCTTATCGATCTTATCTTAATCCTTATCTAAACTATTCGGCTGGTATGTAACATGGCCTTAGACCTCTGACTGAATTAAACCAGGCTTCCTGTTAGCCATTTTAACCTTCTTTCAGCCATTTCCACTAAGTAGAATGGTCTCTGAGAAATTCAAGGACAATTTTGCCACACCAGCTTAAGATTCACACTTACCACAATCATTTTCACCATTTCAGAAAGGACTAACCAAAGACAATTTCTAGGAATTAAAACTTTAAGTTCCCATATGTGTTAGACAGGGTTCTCTAGAGAAACAAAACCAGGGCACTGTTAGTTCTCTTTGTATATTTATATAGATGGAATGACATATAAAATAAAAAATAAACAGTTAACTAAACTATAAAGTGGCTCAGTACAACTCACTTGCGTGAGACAGCTAGTACACTGGCAGTCCTTGGAGTCTTAAGGGCCACTGAGTAGTACTCTGAAGAGCAATTCAGGCTGTCCGGCCACAAGCAGTAAAGAGCAAAGCAGATCACCAACAGTCAGTCAGATGACAGAGTCCCACAGTCCCCAGCTCAAGGGATGTATATTCCAGGAGTATGGAGAAACAGGGCTTGAAGAAAGCTCAACGCACAGCAACACAGTCCACCGACTAGGTGTCTCAGAGGTAGTGTCGCTTGTAGATCGAGGCACAGGATGAACAAGGCAGCTGGCTGGTCTGAAGATCCAAGAGCAAGAGGGCAAGGGCAGGGCTCGCTGAGCCACTGCTATCTCCACCCTTCAATTGATCTTACATGTGTTCATTGGCCATGTTGGCACAACAAGCTTACCTATCACAATCTACCCCTTTCCAACTTGGCATCTGTACACAATTCCTTAGCCATATAAAATTTCTAGACACCAATAAAATCAAACTTATATTTAACATCAAACATCTATCATATATATAAATGAGAACACACTGAGTTCAATTGTAGCTGATATATAATACATGAACAAAGAAAAGATATTCAGTAAGCTCATATACAGAAAATACACAGAGGTATAGGGAAGAGGTGGATGAGTCTCTCTGAATGGGCCAAAAAAGTAAAGGTAATTGTGTCTCATGTGAATGTTCACCGAAGGGTTACCTCTGAGGAGGAGGACTTTAACAATCAAGTGGGTAAGATGACACACACTGTAGAGAGTGGCCCTCCTCTTTCCTCTGCCACTCCTGTATCGCCCAATGGGCACATGAACAAAGTGGACATGGTGGCAGGGATGGAGGTTATGCATGGGCACAGCAACATGGACTTCCACTTACTATAGCTTACCACTGCTGAGCCATTTCTATCTCTACCCTTTAATTGATCTTACATGTGTTTGCCTGCTGCAGAAACCAACCTTAAGTCCAAGATACAGGACCATTCCTAGGGTTGGTGGCAAGGTGATTATATAGGACCACTTCCATCATAGAAGGGGCAGCGTTTTGTTCTGACAGGAATAGACACCTATTCTGGATATGGATTTGCCTTCCCTGCATGCAATGCTTCTGCCAAAACTACCATTCATGGACTTACAAAATGCCTCATCCACTGGCCTGGCATCCCATATAGTATTCCTTCAGATCAAGGAACTCACTTCACAGCAAATTCAGTGGGGCAATGAGCTCATGCCAGGAAGCTATACATGCTTTAAACCAGCAGCCAATATATGGTGCTGTGTCTCCAATAGCCAGGATTTATGGGTCCAGGAACCAAGGGGTGGAAACTGGAGTGGCACCACTCACTGTTACTCCTAGTGACCCAGTTGCAGCATTTTTGCTTCCTGTTCCAGCAACCATGTGCTATAGGTCTGGAGGCCCTGGTCCCAAAGGAAGGAACTCTCCCACCTGGAAACACAGCATGGATTCCACTAAACTGGCAGCTGAAATTGCCCCCTGGCCACTTTGGGCTTCCCATGCCTTGGATCAACAGATCAGGAAGGGTGTCACTGTACTGAGTGGTGTGATTGACCAAATTTATCAAGAAGAAATAGGACTAGTGTTACATAATAGGGGTGAAGAAGAATATGTCTGGAATCCAGGAGATCACATAGGACGACTCTTAGTGCTACCATGCCCTGTGATAAAAGTAAATGGTAAATTACAGCAACCCCATCATAATAGGATATCTAATGACCCAGACCCCTCAGGAATGAAGGTCTGGGTCAACCCACTAGGCAAAAAATCACAACCAGCTGAAGTGATTGCTGAGGGCAAAGATAATATAGAATGGATAGAAGAAAGTAGTTCTACCTATCACACCATATTCACACACAAAACAACACAGTGAACTGCATGGTTATATCTGATTTCTGCCTAGCTAAAGAAGAAAAACTACCATGAGGCAGAGGTCAAATAAGCATCCATTCTCCATCTTCACAATTTGGTTCTCCAGGACACCCCTCCCTAGATACCATAATGTGTTGGTCCAGGTTAACTAGAGAAACAAATCCTGAGATACTCATGTGTGTGTAAGAAAGAACTTTATATCAAAGAGTAACTGTATACTAAGAAAACGTTCCTGGGCTGAGCCCCGGTGGTATAAGTGGTTGAGTGCAGGACTGTGGCCCACGGGGTTGGCAGTTCAAATCCAGTGGCAGCTCTCAGGAGCAACACTGGGTAGCTCCTACAACCACCAGAGAGCAGTGATGTCTCCCTCAAAAAACAAACAAAAAGAAAACATTCTAGCCCAGTCCAAATCAAGTCTGTAAGTCTGATATTAGCCTCTATGTCTAATACCAGTCAAAAAATTCCTCTTCAGACTCACACAGCCATGCAATGATGCCACATACAGAAAGATCATAGGCCAGTGTGTTCAGTCTTATGCATGCAGTGGTGGTGGAAGCATCTCAGCACTGGTGAGGGTGTCCATGTAGCTCCTTCAGCTCCAGGGCTCTGGCTCCATCAGTGTAGTTCCACGTAGCTTATCACAGGAATGTCTCACAGAGAGAATAGTCTGTGTGTGTCCCACCTCCAGGAAGGAAGACATGAGTTACCAGAATCCTCAGGAGAAGGCCATGCCCACACAGAGACATGATTGGCTATGAACGATTGACAGGCTAGACCCCACCCTTTTCAAGTTGACAGAGTATGTAACTGTCACAGGTTGCAATCTGTTTGGTAAGCAGTTTGAAACTACCAGCAACTCTATGGAAGAAAGCTTTGGCTTTCTGCTCCTGTAAACACTTATGGTTTGGGAACCCCGCAGGGGGTCACTGTGGCAGTTATATAATCTGGTGTCAGTTTGGGACTTAAGGGAGGTTTAATAGTGAAGGGGTGGAGTCTACTCTGTCAATGAGGTTATGGCCAATGTTGCGGCCTCAGTGTGGTCTTGGTCTTCCCCCAAGGATTCTGGGAATTCTTGTATTTCCTCCTTGGAGACGGGAGAGACTCTCTCTCACTGCTTCACTTTCTTGGAGACTCTCTACAGACCAGGCTGACTCCCTTCAACACATCCAAGAGGAAAAGCCACATGGAACTACCCTGAAGGAGCCAGAGCCCTGGAGCTGAAAGAGCCACATGGAGACCCTCACCAGTGCTGAGATGCTTCCACCACCACTGTATCCATAAGACTCTCAACACACTGGCCTGTGGTCATCCTGCACTCAGTGCCATTGTGTTTTGTGAATCTGGAGGACTTTATAGATTGGTACCAGACATATGGGCTAATACTGGACTTATGGGCTGGGACTGGACTGGGTTGGGATGCTTTCTTAATGTAAAATTAACCCTTTATATAAAACCCTCTCTTAAATGCATATGAGAGTCTGTGGATTTGTTTCTCTAGTCTACCCAGAGTGACAGAGTCATGATGAGTCAGTCCTGATCCTGTGGCAGTACGTTTGGCTTGCTTTGGATATTGAATCAATGCTGACTCAGCAATTCTGTAGGACAGAGCAGAATTGTTCCCTGGGAGTTCCAAGACTGTAAACTTTTGCAGAAGCAGACAACCTCATCTTTCTCTTGAGGAATGGCTAGTGGGTTTAAATCGCCAACCCTGTAATTCTCAGACCAATGCTAATCCCACACCACCACCAGGGCCAATAATCTTTAACACTGGAACACTTACAAAATCAGAGGTGTGCCAGCAGATACCCTTGTGAAGGTGCAGGCTGCTACCAAGGCTACCAGGCCTCAAAGGTGGAGCACAGAAAGGAGCTTGAAGACTGGTCATGTCCTGAGATGCTCTATTAGGAACAAGGATCTTTATTCCTTTGTTAATCCCTCCTCTCACCCAGATTTTCCACTACCTTCTGTAAGAAATCCTGTGACTCCTATGCTCTGTTTATCATTTCCTAAGACCATTACTGGAGAAGAAACTGTAGTTAATGCCACTGAAAAGCTAGTGTCAGTTGTAGGTTAATATCCTCTTCTTGAAACAAATCTTCCAAATTTCTATCTCTTTATAGCTTTTACATATTTGTCTTCACAGTGTGTCAAAATGGGATGAGTTCATGACTTCAGGCTTTATCCTGAAAAAATAGAACCCCTTATACTCATATTGGATCCACCCAAGTAACCAATAGGTGGTCATCTTTAATCCTCCCTTCTGACACTATCCCCACACTCCTTTCCAAACTGCATCACTACATCCCATTTTCTCATCCCAAGCCCTTAGGGGAGAAATGGGTGAAAGCTCCAGGGAGGAATCCTTGGCACCATCACACAGATAGAATGCCATGCCTCTACAGGTCGGCTGGGCTGCCAGAGTCCCAATTATGTGCAGCCTATAGTTATGAGCCAATCCCCATAAAGTCTCCTGTATTAAAAATCCAAGGGATTTATAATGCTTTGCAATAACCAACATGTAACACTCACCAAAAAACTACTATTACCAATGCATCATTATAACAAATATATTTTTGTGTCGCTGGAAGTGTTTCCCATATATTTGCTTGTTGATGCACAGTAAGTGCATTATACACACACACACACACACTATATACTAAGACAAACATCTGACTAAGGGATATGTGAAACATACCCATTTCAATGTATGCATAAATTGCACTTAAAGACAAATCTGAGTACAGAGTCATTCATAATTTGATGACTGCCGGCATTCATTTGTCCATGCTGTTGCCTTTCTCTGAAAAGACCCCTGGCAGCATAGTGGCTATAAGTTAGGCTGCAATCCTCAGGGTCTGCAGTGAGAATCCGCGAGCCTCTCCATGGAAGAAAGACAAGGTTCTCTACCCCAGTAAACAGTCGAGTCTCAGAAACTTCCAAGAACCACGCAGTCCTGTAGGATCACTGTGAGTTGCCATCGACTCTATGGCAGTGAGTTTGGCTTCTTTGGGTTTGGCTGCCTTTTTCTAGAATGCTTTATCTCTGTGTTTTGTTTGTTGAATTCCTAGTTGTTATTCAAAATACATTTCAATTGCTGCCTTCTCAGGGATAGGTGGATAGATATATGTATACATTTGGTGTTCATGAAAATAGGAAAGATACCAGGTACTGCCAAAGGAATGCACAAATCTACCTTGGAAGAAGAGCAGCCAGAATGCTCCTTCGACAGGAGGATGACAAGATTTCCCCATGTCCTTTGGACATGCTATCAGAAGAAACGGATCCCTGGGAAAGGACAGCACATTTGGTAACAGAGTGAACAAAGGAAAACCATGACAAAGATGGACGAACATGGTGCACTCCAGCATGGCCGTGCCTGTGAGGTTGCTCGGCACCAGCAGTGCTAAACTCTGGCGCACAGGATTTCTATGAGTAACTAGAAGGATCAGGATGAGTCAGAGCAGACTTAAGGGCACCTAATAACAACAAGCATGTCTGCTGTTAAGTGTCATTGGGTCCGTTCTGACGCATAACTACTTTAAACACTGCCTGGTCCTGCAGCATTGCACAATTGTCCCCATGTTGTGTCCCACTGTTGCATGCATTGTACCAGTTCATCTTGTTGAAGATCTCCCTCTTTTGGTGGCCTCTCCACCTTGCCAAGCATCATGCCCTTTTCCAGGGATGGGTATCTTCCAATAACATGTCCAAAGCACATGAGACAAAGTGTCATTACTCTTGTTTCCAAAAAGCATTCTGGTTATACTCTTTCCAAGACAGATCTGTTTCTGGTTTGGGGAAGTTCATGGTACTTTCAATATTATTTTCCAGTACTATTATTCAGATTCATTGATGCTTCTTTAGTCTTGCTTATCTGGTGTCCAATTTTCACATGCAGATGAAGTGTATGAAAAAAACCATGGGTTGAGACAGGCACACCAAAATCCTTTAAAGAGGTCTTACGCAGCAGATTTACCTAATACAAAGTATTGTTTGATCTCTTCATTATTGATTCCATGAGCAAAACCAGTAGGCTAAATATTTTGGTTTTCAGTTACTAACATATAACAAAGAATCTGAATTCCTTGATGCTTGATGATTGACAGTGTTTAAGCACGAGGTACCTTCTTTTCCTTCTGTCTCACATCTGAGAAAATGTATATGAAAGTTTGGGCGACTGCTCCCTGAAGCATCCTCACGCCAGTGAGAAGTTTAAACCATTCTTCCAAACTCTTACCAAATTCCCATCTTTTAAAAAATTCTTGTTATTCAGCTCTCCTTGTTTTCTTAAATCATCTTTTCGTTGTTTGGAAACCACTCCCCTTTCCTCCTAAAGGCTCATAAAGAGAGCAATGCATTTTCTTGAAGTTGATTTGTGTGACTTCATCTGGTTTTGGATGGGGAACCATATTGTCTCTGACAGGTGGCTAGGGTACAACATGCTAGAGGAAATTCGTGAGTTACAACAACACAAAAAGACTACCTGGCAGCTCTGAAGTTCAGATATCCAACAGGGTCTCCCACTTCCACACTTACAGCAATGACCACACTGTGTCTCTTTCTGTGAGTTCTAAAGGAGAATCTACTTCCTTGTCTTTTCTTGCTTCTAGAGATTTGCCAAACCCCTAGACTCATGGTCTTCTGTTTCTGTTTCCAAAGCCAGCAACATTGCCTCTCTCTGATGCTGCTTTCATAGCTACATTTCTTCTCTGGCCTGAAAAGGTTTTCCACTTTTGTGGAATCGCACAATTAGATTGGAACCAAACAGATTGTCCAAAATAATTTCATCTTATCTCATCTCAAGGATGCATCTTGAATCAATTACGTCTGAAAATGTCCATTTTTCTATATAACATAACATAACATATTGAAAGATCTGGGGATTAGGATATAGGCATTTTTTCCAATGGTAACATTATTCTGCTCCCATAAAGATTTACAGTCCCAGAAGCCCCATATAGGGTTGCTAAGAGTCAGAATCATGGGGTTTGATTTTGATTTAGGTAGCATGAGGCAGCTAACTTTTTGCTGATGCTATTATTTTCCAATTCCTTCATCTCTGCTTCCTGGTACCAAATCGATGTTGTTTAAAGATGTCAGGCCTTCATACAGAGTTTGTCTTAGAAGACTGTTAGAGCATTTGCCTCATGTCAGTGTCATTGGCTTCAGGGATATCATGATCAAAAGAGTTTAAAGGCCTGTGCACCTAATGTATATCAGCACCCACCTGTCACAAGGACATTGTTAGGCAGATAAACATACAAGGCCTCAGTAGCTTGATGAGTGAGATATTTTAGTATCTTTATTTTGCAAATGAAAGGGCAGTTAGTGAGGTTAAATAAATTGCTTAAGTATACTCAATTACTATGTGATAGGTTGAAAATTCAAAGCAAGCCCTTGGGGAGCAAGGTTTATGCTTTTTTCTAATCTATAATGATGCAGTCAAATTGTGGTGTTGGAGGAGCGTATTTGCTCAATTTACTGTAGAATGCCATAAATACAAGCCAATCACTCTTAGAATAAACAGAGCCAGAATGCTTCTTAGAAGGGAGAATGATGAGCCTTCAACTCGCTTACATCTTCAGTAAAGATCAATCACTAGAAAACACAGCTAGTATATTTACTTGGCAGAGTAGATATGATGATCACCAAGAAAACACAACTAGTGAAAATGAGGGACATCCTGATTGATATTGACATAGTCGCCATAACCATGGGCAAACACAACAAGTATCATAAAGATGATACAAGAATGAGTAATAGTTGCCTTCTACTGGGCCAGGTCATGTGAGTTAAAGCCAATTCAAGGGCACTTAACAGCAGCATAGTACTCGAGAGTAAAAGCCCAGTTTTCCTTATGCCTGCAGCTCTGGCACTTACTAAGGGACTGTAGTAAAGTGATTTGGAAAAGAGACCAGCCATCAACATTCTGCTTCTATACCTGTTCCATTTGTTTACAAGATCTTAGTTATATTGATTATCAGAAGATAAGATCCAAGAGATATTATAATTATTTCAAAGTAGAAGGCTGTGTTAGATAGAATATTTTAATTTTTTTTCATTTAAGGTTATCCTTATTATCATGATTGGTTATTATGTTCATTCTTTTTTCAAAATCATTTTTTGGGGGCTCGTACAACTATTATCACAATCCATACATACCTTCATTATGTCAAGCACATTTTTACATTTTTTGCCATTATCATTTTCTCTTTTTTCCAATGATTTTAGTGGAGGCTATAACAGCTCTTTATAATATTCAATACATCATCTCTATCAAGCATATTTGTACATATGTTGCCATCTCCATTTCCAAATATTTTCTACTTGAGCCCTTGGTATAAGCTTCTTCTTCCCCTTCTTTTTTTTAATAAATCATTTTATTGGGGGTTCATACAATTCCCATCACGATCCATACATGCATCAATTGTATGCAGGTCACATTTAATTTCTTATAAGTTAGAATTTATTTTCCCAAATAAAATAGGTTTGGACATTTGTGTTAATCCAGGTCATCTAGAGAAACAAATTCAGGGAGATTCATATGTATATAAGAAAGAACTTTTACATTGAATAAACATCCCAGCCCAGTCCAGATCAAGTCCAAAAGTCCAATATTAGCCCATATGTCTGATACCAATCTATAAAGTCCTTGTCAGACTCACAAACCACATGCAATGCCACTGAATGCAGGAATATCATAGGTCAATGGTTGCAAAGTCTTATGGATTCAGTGGTGGCAGAAGCAGCTCAGCACTGGCAGTGGTCTCCTCATGGCTCCTCCAGTTCCCACGACATGGCTTTATCAGCGTAGTGTCATGCATCTGATCAGTAGAGGGTCTCTCAAGAAATGAGTCTTGAGTCTTGTGTCTTGTCAGTAAAGAGTTTCCAAGGGAGAGACCAGAAAAAGACAGTATCTCCCACCTTCAAGGAGAAAATATAGGAATTCCCATAATCCTCAGGGGGTCATGCTTATACAGAGGCCTCATTGGCTATGACCCAATTGACAGACTGGACCTCACCCCTTCACTCTTAATCCACTCAACTCCCAAATTGACAGCAGATTATGTAAGTACCACAGCATTTAAGATCCTAAATAAAAGTTGCCATTTAATAGTTCAATCACTACCTGTGAGATTATTTTATGAAAAGAGAAAGAAAAAAAATGGTTTAGAAAACCCCTTCCCAGAAGCTCACCTTGTCTGGTAGCTATTTAATAACAACTCAGAAATGAAAGTGCTGTATTAGGAGGAACAGAATGGAGAACAAAAAACTCAGTGTGAGTTTCCCAGGTATCATGTACTAGCTGTGTGTATTTTGGTAATCTATCCAGACTCTGTATCTCAATTGTCTCATCTATAATATGGGAATAATTTATGTCTTGAAGGAGTCTTGGTTGTGCAATAATGAATCATCTCTCTCATGCTAAGTGAAACACTGGAGATTAGAACCCACATGCTTCAAAGAAACAAATATACAGCTAGCTGCTCTCATAAGACTGTTGCTGGTAAGTGTTGTTGAGTTGGTTCTAACTTGTAGAGAAAGACTCCTTACATACCAGAATGAATCACTGTCTGGTCCTGCACTATCCTCACAACCATTGCTATGTTTGAATCCATGGTGGTAGTCACTGTGTTGACCCATCTCATTGAAGGTCTTCTCCTTTATCACTGACCCTCTACCTTTCCAAGCAAGATGTCCTTCTCCAGGGACCAATCTCTCCTGACAACATTTCCAAAGCACATGGGAAAAATTCTCACCAACCTGACGTCTAAAGAGCATTTTGGCTATACATCTTCCAAGGCAGCCATAAAAAGGACAAAACTGGAAATTCTGTGACACAGTTCTGCTCTCTGCTACTGATATGAATTGGAATGGTAACCAGTTTGGGGGTTTGGTTGGTTGGTCAGTCAGTTGGTTGGTTAGTTTACTTGCCTTACATCAATTTAATATGCAAGTGATTTTTAAATTGTGAAGATGTATATAAATGCAAGCAATTATTGTTGTTATAATCAGGACAATGACTAAATTATAAAGACCCTTAAGCTAGACATCAAGTGGAGTCTGAAATCTTCACTGAAATCTGTCCACCAACGTGGACCCTGCTGGTTCCCCCAGTGGCATGGCTCCCAGCATCACAACGACAAGCAAGCTTCCACATGTGACAAACAAACTAACAGACATGTAGTGAGACAAGTATTTAATCACCCTGAAATTCTGGGTTTCAACTGAAGAACATATAAATGATAAAGATATGGAGAGGGGTATGAGCATAGGTGTGTACATATGTTAATACATTAATTCATCACCTCTTCTAATAATTATCTGGGTGATCTTGGACAAACCGTCCTTTTCCAGTCCAATTTTCTCCATTACCTAATGGAAACTATCTGGTTTCTCATAGTCACTTTTAGCTCTAAAATTGTGATTCAGCTTTGAATCATCATTTTTGGTATATGTGGTAGCCCATCTAAAGAGCTGGTTCTTGACTTTGTGGCCTAAATGCATGCTAGCCCCTTTATTTTTAGCTCTGGTGGGCTTTTTGATGTGCTTGCTTCAGTAGAAGCACATGTTAGCAGCAGCTGCTATATCCTAGGCCAACTTGCATAATTAAAAGAATGTATCCAATATGATCAGACCTCTCTAGCCACCATATTTTCACAGAGAACACTTGCATCCAGGAAGGCAGATTTAGCCTTTCTCAAGGAATGTGTCGAGAGCACTTCAGCACTGAAAGAAAAGAATGAGAACCATGGATTGAGTTCTACCACCACGACTACAGAGGAGTACTCGGTGGTGGTGGTGGTGGTGGTGGTGGTTAGCTGACACAGAGTTAGCATCGACTCATAACAACCCCATGTACACCACAACTAAACATCACCAGGCTGGCCTGTCCTTCGCAAGTATAGATATACAGAAATCTTTAATGTACACACTGCATATTTGTATTGTCTTCTGTCATAGGGCGTTCAACTTACAGCACTCTCTCAGAGAATATTCTTTGTGATCCATTGTTTTTTCATTGATGGATTTTTGGACTTACTGTATATACTGGTGTATAAGCTGAGTTTTAAAAGCACATTTTGAATGCAATTTTTCTAGTAAAATTGGGTGCCTCACCTGATATTCAGTTTGGCTTATACTCAAGTATACACAGTACGTCACCAAACATTTCTTAGTCTGAAATCTCTACTGAAACCTGCCTACCAACGTTGACTCTGCTGGTCCTCCCAGTGGCATGGCTCCCAGCATCACAATGACAAGCAAGCTTCCACATGTGACAAACAAACTAACAGACATATGGTGAGGCAAGCATTTAATCTCCTTGAAATTCTGGGTTTCAATTGAAGAACATATAAATGATAAAGATATGGAAAGAGGTATGAACATAGGTGTGTACATATGTTAACACATTAATTCATAAAAATAGAGGTATTGGCACATATGCGTATATTTATATGGCAATACACAAAGTTTGTGAACAGATTTTGGGCCTCTTCTCATGCCCTCTTTCAACGCAAGAACACTTTGTTCTAACCAGGCATTCTGTGATGCTCACCCTCCCAGCACAATCACTGGAGATAAAATGGGTGTATAAACAAATATGGTGAAGAAAATGGGTGGTTCCCAGCTATCAAAAGATATCACACCTGGGGTCTTATAAGCTTGAAGTTAAACAAGTGGCCACCTAGCAGAGAAGCAACAAGCCCACGTGGAAGAAGCACACCAGTCTGTGCGATCATGAGATATCATTGGTAACAGGTA
Source organism: Nesogale talazaci (assembly GCA_004026705.1). Lineage (NCBI taxonomy): Eukaryota > Metazoa > Chordata > Mammalia > Afrosoricida > Tenrecidae > Nesogale > Nesogale talazaci. The sequence continues at coordinate 16,563 of PVJH01000490.1, read as the reverse complement.
ACTGGCATCAGAAGACCACAAACAAACAAACAAACAAACAAAACATATTTTTGAGGAGGAGGGTTGGAATAGAGACCTAAACCTCTGTCAACAATGGGACATCCCCTCACAGAGGGGTCACAGAGAAGGGATGAGTCAATCAGGGCACAGTGAAGCACCAATGAAACACACAACACCCCTCTGGTTTCTTGAGACTTTCTCCCCCCAACCCATCCACACTAACATGACCCCACTACTGCCTTTTACTACGAGTCAGGCTAGAGCATGTGCACAGATAAAAAAGAAATAAGAGCTAATGACACACAGAATCCAGGAGTAGGAATGGATGTATCCATAAAAGAAAGACAGGGGCAAGGTGGGGAGAGAAGAAAGGGGAAACAGATCATGATGATCAACACATAACTGCACCCCCTCCCCCCCAGGGGGGAATGAACAACAGAAACTAGGGGGTAGGAAGACAGTGTAAGAATGAAAATAATAATCATTTTTCAGAGGGGCCACAAGGGTGGTGGGGAGGCAGGGGAAGGGGAGCTGACACCAAGGGCTCAGTAGAAAATAAATGTCTAAAAATTAAGTATGTACAAATGTGCTTGATGCAATTGATGTAAGAGCAGTAAAAGCCCCCAAGAAAAAATTTTTTAATGATAATTCATACTGCGTCCCCTTCTCTTCATTTCACTTAACCTCTCTTTGCCTGTGTATATTTTACAAACTTTTACATGTTAGAGGTGAAAGAAAGATGGAAGGAAAAAATAAGAAAGAATGGAATGAGGAAGTGGACCATGGGAGAACAGCTTCTAATTATTTATGGCCTTGGGCCACAATTTGAGACATTTGATCTCAACTCTGCTACGGAGAGCTTTTGGTCAAGTGTAATGAGCCTAAAATGTGGCAGGAGTAAAATGTGTCCCTGTAGGACAAAGCCTTGAAGATCAATATGAGAAAGCGTGTCCCCGATGAAAGCCAATGTAGTCTCCCTTATTAGGGTATCCTTGGTGTCCCAGTGGGTTACATATCTGACTGCTAACCACAAAGTCAGCAGTTTGAAAACACCAGCCTCTCCAAGGGAGAAAGAAGAGGCTCCATGCATCTGTAAAGATTGACAGTCTCTGAAACTCACAAGAGCACTTCTACCCTGACCTACAGGGCTGCTTTGAGTGAATTGGATTCAACATTGATGGCAACACACTGCCATTCAATGCTATCATTGGAAACTCATTGATGACAACAAGTTTTGTTTTATTTTTATGGAGGCCTCGGGGGCTCAGTAATCTACAATTCTTCCTAAATATATTGTCAGCAGATCTATAGTTTTCTCTCTTATTTATATGAGAAAGACTTTATAGCTCAATATATTATTCAAATTCAGTGAATTGTCTAAGTAAAGTGCTAGTTAAGTTACCCTAGGTTTCCAGGACTTCTTTCAAAGAACTATTTAGTTCTTTACCTTAGAAAAAGGAGACAGGGCGAATCTGGAATCAGTTCAGAATGCAAATCTAGTCATTTTATCTGACTGTTTTCTAAAAGCCAGTACACACCCTGCTCAGCAGATCTGATCAAAGCCCATTAGGAAGAATTTTCATGTTAACAGCTCATTCCCATACATGCTTAGACAATGGTACCTGGCTCCAAGGACTGACTGCTACTTAAAGCATTCCATTTTGAAAACCTGGGCCCTTGCCACTTTCCAGGCTTCTAATTTCTCACAATTGCTTAATATGCCTGAGTAGTTGTTCTTCTCCAAAGAGCTTTAGGAATTCCAGGAAAGCAGACCATAGTTTTAAAGTACCAGAACAGGATAAATCTTTAAGCTCTCACTAGGCCCAGAAACAGGAATTTTTGGATATAAAATCTGAAGATTAAACTATTCAATCTAAGTGGTGAAGGGAGGGGGCACAATGGAATTTTTAAGAGCTGTATTTGGTATTCATTTAGTATAAAACGCTTTGCACAGATGTAAACATTGATCAAACTCACATGCTAATTATCCGACTCTCCACTTCCTTTTGCTTGAATCTTCTCAAGATGCCCCTAGGCTCCAGAAAGAGAGACCAAATTGCCTACAGCTTGGCAAGTCAAACTGCCTTACTCCTAGGGCAGTACTGGGTGTGGCTAGCTTCTTGGTGATGTTAACCAGAGTTGGCTGCTGGGATCCTAGAGGATCAAAAGGATTTTTTTTAAATTGTACTTGAGCCCAGAAGAAACCCCATGAAATCACTTCCTTGTGTCTGTGGGTTCCACCCTTAATAGTCTGCCAAGTCCTAATACCTGACAAGGAAGCAGGGTACAAGAGGAAGAAGCTAACTCAGGCAAAAAGTGAGTTGATCTTCATATTCTGGATCCATCAGCAATCATTAGAATCAACAGGACATATCCTTCCTGTATGTAGTACTTGTGTGTGATTTTAGGGAGAGGGTTAAATTATCTTCTGTGTCCCTGGCTGTTAGAAGTGACTATCTCCTGAGATAGGAGAAGGGCAGGGGAGAGGCATTCTAGACATGCAGTCTGAGCTAAAGGGAATAGCATGGATTCCCCTGTGGGTTTTATTGAAAGACTATGGATTCTTTCAGTCCCTCCTCTTCTCTCCAATCTTTTTTCTGCATAAGTTACATTCGCTCCCCTGGTTTTTTGTTGTGCCCCAGTAAATTATCTTGACAGTATTATTGAGAGGACAATTGTTTTCTTTCCATACTTTGCCATCCTTAGTAAACCATCAAAGATAAGGTTTAAGCCTTGCCTAGACTACTTCAGATTGACGTGAGGCATAAAGTCCTCCTATCATCACTACAGCTCCAATGGACCTTGGCATAAACTGTAACCTCCACTAGCATGCAGGTGCTCGTTTCCCAAACTCTCAGGACTCATCACAAAACATTATCTCCTGAGGGACTGTCCTGACTCTCCCACTTCTTCAACTCCCCTTCTGGCCCCAAATAAACCCTCTGCTTCCTAGCAAATGCTCATCACTCATTGTGATTTCTCAGTTTTTTTCCAGTTTAGTGACTTGTATAAGAAGAGAAAATGCGACCCAGTCCTGTGCCATCTTCATGATCATTGGTATATTTGAACCTATTGTCACAACTATTGTGTCAATTCACCTTCTGATGGGTTTCCCTCATTTTCATTGGCACTCTCATTTCCCAAGTATACTGCTTCTTCCCAGCGATTGGTTTTTCCCGGTGGTATTTCCATAATAAACAAGTCAAAGGATGACCTTCCTCACTGCTAAGGAGTACACCGGTACCCTTTTTTCTGCTGTGGATTAGTTCATGCTTCTGGCAGTCTATAGTATATTCAACCACATTTCAAAGTATGTGGATTATTCTCTTGTCTTCTATTTTCATTGTTTGACTCTCACATGTATACAAGGCACATGAAAAGGTAATGGCTTGAGGCAAATATGAAAGCAAACTCACTAGTATTGAGTGAATTCTGACTCATCGTGACCCTGTGAGGCAAGGTAGAACTGCTGCCTGTGGATTTCTGAGACAGTGAATCTTTACAGAGATAAAAAGCCTCATTTTCCTCCCAGGGAGCAGTTCTGGGTTTGAATGACTGCCCTTGAAGTTAGCAGCCTAATGCATAATCTACTGTGCCACTTTTGACTTGGGTCAAGAAGACCTTAATCATCAAATTAAAGTAAATGCACTTTAAACTGATCTTTTGTGGCATAACAATCGTATATTCTTCTGAGATCATGCTCCTTACCCTTTTATTTCTTTCAACAATTCGTGCCTTGAGAGTGAGATCCAGGTCTTATCTTTATTTTATTACTAATAACTTTTTGCTGAATGAATGATATCCAATGCATCCCAAACTCTCTAACTGACAGTAGATAATCCATACACAATGGGCAAAGAGAACCAAGTAAATGGACACCACAATGGTCCTATAGGTGGTTTTACAATGCAACTTAGATTTCAAATTCTTCCATGGTCAGTTTGCTGATTTGCTTCCACACTCTTCATCACACAAGTTACATCAAACCAAAATGATGATAGAAATTAAGACACATTAAATGAGAGCCTCCATACATGATCAATCAATGATTGCTGAATGAATTACTTAAATGATGCAATGAATGAAGAAAAGCAACACAAATAAGAAGAAGCATTCAAGATTCTGAGATAATTTTCCATCAGTGTCTGTATGTATAACTTTATGGCATGTCTTTACATGCTGTGTGGGGCACAAGTGCTTGATAATTATTGCTTGTCATCATCATTTTCATCATCACCACCGTCATCATCATCAGTGCCTGGTATTTCCATTTTAAAATGAATCTATTACTGCTAAGGCTGGATGTCCACCATCACCATTATTATTTAACATCTGGGAGTTCTAGCCAATGCAATCAGACAGGCAATAATAGTAGCTGCATGTGCCAGGGACTTGCTATGTGCTTTACAGGCAATATTTCATTTAATCCTCATAAAACCCTGTAAAGTAGATATCATTATTTCTCTTTTACAAATAAGGAAGGTAAACCTCAGAGAATTGGGGAAATTGCAGAAGGTTAAAATTAATAGGTGGTGCAGTTGAAATTTTCTCCAGATCTATCTGTCTCAAATATGTATGCTCTTTTTTAATGCTCCACTGTATTCATCTATAATGAAAAGAAACAAAAATAATAAATATTGACAAGAATTACTTACAAATAATATGGCTATCTGTAGCTGCAAACCTGAAGGTATCTAGCTTAACAACTCTTAAAGCAAACATAAAATTGCAAAACCATAGAGATAATTATAAATTATTCAACATTTATCCTTGGTCAACACAGCTCTAATCATTCATCTTGATTGGCACAGTGGGGACCAGCCAAAAGGAAGAAAGCCCACAACTAGATGGGTTGGCACGACATTCAAACAATAAATGGGGCTGAGCCCCGGTGATGTAGTGGTTGTGCGCAGGACTGCAGCCCACTGGGACGGAGGTTCAATTCCAGCAGTGGGGCTGGGCCTCCTACTCCCACCACAGAGGGCAGTGATGCCTAAAAAAACTTAAATAAATAAATAAAAAATAAATGGGACATGCCAGCGGTGTGAAGATGGCCCCGGGTCAGGCAACGAGTCATTCTGTGAGCGGCAAGTCATCGCGCATAGGAATGGAGACATGGTATTCAACAACAACACCGATTTAGAAGGTGAATGTGCCAGCAAACCCCAAATTCACAGCACATCCTAAACAAGAACAAGGACATGTCGTGAAACTCTACATATACTCTTTAGCAGGGTGGAGCTAAAAACACGTTTATGAAAGAAACGTTTGAGAGATTTGATGAGGTCAAATTGCACACTGAAAATCAAGGGTCGAATGACACAACTAAAATTGTATTTTCCAATAAGAGAGCAAAAGATTAATGTCTCCATATAATAAGTTTTGCATGAATCCACTAAATAGAGAAAATATTTCTGTTGAAAACTCAGCCAAGGCAAGTTAAAAAAAGAATAAATATAAAAGTCTGGGCCACAAATAAACCTTCCTAGAAATCAAAGAATTGTAAAGCAAGATCTCTTTCAGACATTGTTCCTTCAAATCTCAATTGCCAGTGATTTTCTAAGTGGCTGGATACATTAAGGAAAGATGTACCTTTGTATCCTACTTGTGAGGAATATGAATGTTTTTATTCTTCCTGGAAGATAATTTTATAATAAATATGAAAATAGTCCACCACTGTGCAGACCTGCTCTAAAAGTACTAGTAAGGGAAAAATAACCATAAATGTAATTAACCATCTAGTTTTGCAAACATTGATGGAATTTTTGCTTATTGTACTGAAAAGTGGGAATAATTTAAAATTTCAACTTTAGGGCAATGGTGGAAAAATAATTTTACATGTACTCACCATGAAATCTTAAGCACCTGTTTAAAAGGATAGCATTGCTCCTATTTTATGACATGCAAAGAATGATTTCCACCAAACAAAAAAAGATGATGACAATGATGATTATAGATAAATAGATAATATATAGACAGACAATGATTGATTGATAGATAGACAGACAGACAGATAGACAGCTGCCACTGAGTGAATTTCAACTCATGCTGCCCTACCCTACATGCTGTGAGTCCACATTTGTGGCTGCTGTATCTATCCATCTCTCTGAGAGGCTCCCCTTGTCCTCAAAGTGCCTTCTGCTCCACCAGACACCATGTCCTCATCCAGTGATCGACCTCTGGATGACATGTCCAAAGCAAGTGGGTTGGGCCGTATGCTTTTTGTAATTCACAGGGTTTCCATGGACTGATTTGAAGGTGGGTCATCAGGCTTCCCTTCCTCCTCTGTCTTTGTCTGGAAGCTCTGCTAAAACCCAAGCATTGCTGACGATCCTGCCGGAATCTTCAATAGTAGTAGCAAAGCATCTAGCGTCACCACAACATGCAAGTGACTACAGTGTGACAACCTGGCAGGAGGCAGAGAAAAAAAGATCCTATGACTGAATATATTTATTGGCACTCTCCAATAGAACTTTCTGCATCGATGAAAATGGTCTATATCTATACCACCCAGTAAGTTAGCCACTCACCACATGCAACTTTTAAGCACTTGTAATGTGGTTCATGTGACTGAGGAACTGGGGTTCCCCCCTATTTTAATGAAATATGTGGCTACATGTTGCTATAGCTACCACATCATCCCATGCAGTTTGAAAGTCTGATTCTGTGTTTAGCTTCATATTATGACTGCACACACACGGAAAGACAACATTTAAGTGGAAAGCAAATGTTTTGAGAATAATGAGGGCAACAAATGCGTAAATGTACTTGGTATACCGATGGATGGATGGATGGATGGATGGATGGATGGTGATGAGTTGTATGAGCCCCCAATAAAATTATTTTAAAAACATTTTTTAACTGAAAAAAGAAAAGAGAGAGAGAGAGAGAAAGAAAGAAAAGAAAAGAAAGAGAAAGACAGACAGACAACATAAGCAATGGCTGTCCTTGGAGAAGGCGAGTGTGGGTATTTTGCTGTATTTTACATGCCGTTTTCATACACCCATCCCATTGCCGTCGCGTTGGTTCTGATCCGTAAGGCCCTACAGAGCGGAGCAGGACTGCCCTGCAGGGTTGGCCTGACTTGCACCGTCTGTGCAGAAGCAGATACTTGGTCTTTCTTTTGCAGAGTGCCTGCCTGCTAGATTCCAACGACTGCCCTTTGGGTCCACAGCCAAACGCTTACCCACCGCCCCAGGAGAGCAACTTTGTTTAAATAGAGAGAGGGGGATTTTTTATTTTTAGGAATACAAAGTACTCTGAACTGCTTTGAAAATACTTTCCTGTGTGGTGAGTGGTGAAAAACTCTGGGCCTCTCACACAGAGAGAGCCCCAATGGGCTTGCCTGACCACCCAGACGGGAGTCATATTTAAACAGGAGTCCAAGAGTTCTTTCCCAAAGACTGTTCCAGATGTCACTGGCCCACATCTGGGCACACCAAGGATCACATCCCCTGAGCCGGGTCCCTGAGCTTTGGTCAATGTTAACTTTTCTAACAGTTTTCTTAACTGATGGGCAAAAACTAAGTAAAACTCGTGTGATGGACATGGCAGGAGGCCTGGTTTTAATAGAAGCCATGCGGCACGCTGCAGGCTCGCCGGGGAGGCTTCGCTCCAGCCCTCCTTATCGCCCCCTCTGTCAGGGCCTTTCTTCTTCACACTGCGTGCCCGGAATACCGAACCGCGAGTACACTGGAAGGAGTCGTCCCTCTGCTGAGCAGTACGGTAGCCTTCAGAGCTGCTCTGGTACTGCAGGAGTTCGACCAGGTGGCCCCGCTTGGGCACATTGCGTGAGGGCTCTACCTGCAAATGCTTTCCACCTCCATTTTCCTCTGGGTCACCAGGTGCTCAATAAATCAAGCAAGAAGTCCGCCTCTTCCCCCTCACTGAACTGTAGCCGCTACCAGCCACAGATATCTTATCCGCTGAGTCCAACGATCTCTCAGAAACCTTCTCAGCACAGTACAGTCATTATTAATCGATCTGAAAAGGGAAGTCCTTCAGCCCCAGGAATAAGTTTCTAGTCTGATTGATCACTGATTCTGGAGACTGAAGTCAGGTTTTGTATTTTAGGACCTTTCAGAGCAAATAACAATAACTCCTTCTACTTGTGGACGGTTGTATAATTTACACAGCACTTTTGTGTATATGGGAATATTTCAACAGTGCTATAAAGTAAAAGAGGCTGGTATTCCCTTTCTGGCCTATGTTCTGAGTCCAGGAACTGTCCATGAGGTGATGTCGGAATGCAGATGGTGCGGTTCTGATGGGTGAGTCATATCCTAGATTCCCCGACTTTAAAGACACCACTCTTTCCCTAAATCGCCCAGCTGCTTCACTCAAGTGGCAGGAGGAACGTCTCAAGAAGCACAAGGCAGGTCAGGCTAACATGCACACACATACACACACGATGGAAAAATCACATGCACAAAGACATGTTTAGAGTAGAATTTGGATTCTGAATCAGCTCTAAGCTCTGAATACAACATTTGTCTTCCCCATTTTCTACTTGTGTCACTTTACAGCCTCGCTAAGATCAGTTCATCTTCAATATCTAATTCAGCCCTGCTAGAAAACGCAGATCAGAGAGCAGCTACCTCCCAGACTGTCCGTTTGCCATGTGGTGGTGGCCTGTGTGTTGCTCTGATGCTGTAAGCTATGCTACCACTATTGTAAATCCCACTGGGCTGACTCCTGGTCGGGTCGGCTTTCAGTAGAGTTTCAAGATGAACGGAGACAGGGAAGAGAGCTTTGGCAATCTACATCCAAAAGTGTGCCAATCGGGTGAGGGGAGGGGCAATCGATGAGTCACACCAAAAAACAGTGTTTCTGTACTTTAAACCCAAGCCAAACTCACTGTCATCGAGTCAATGCCGACTCCCAGAGACCCTGTGGTCCAGGATAGAAGTGCCCCTGTGGGTTTCTGTTGAAGGGAGTAGAAAGGCCCCTCAGCCTCCTGCAAAGCAGCTGGTGATTCAAACTGCTGACCTTGTCGCTGACCAGCCCACTGTTTAACACTCCAGCACCAGGGTTCCTTCTGTACTTTACCACCGCCACTCCCCTTCATCTGGGTTCCCGTGTCTAGGGATCCCTCTCCAGTAAAAGTGGTCTGCAAATATTGGCGCCACCTACTTTGTCATTGTTGTTAGTGGCTATTGAGTTGGTGCCGACCCCTTGGTCATCTCCCAATCCTGTGCCATCTCCACACTAACCAGGCAGCCGAGGCCCCTCATCTTTGACACCTTATAAACAGCAGCTTGGCCTTGTCCAGCATGAGAGGACCAAGTTCACTGCCACAGCATGACAAAGTGATGACAACGGGGTGGGAGCTCTCTATGTTACATGCTACTTTTGTGAAAATGTAGTCTAAAAAAAAGTCAATATGGATCCAACTAGTAGCAGCATCTGACCCATTATTCATAGCTACAGTAATATTAACTGACGTCTTTTTTTCGTATTCTCGTTTTCCTCCTTTCCACGTTTCCATCCCGCATTTGGCATCATAGAGGATGAAACCCATCAGCATGATCCAATCCAAACCACACATCACTCCCAGAGAAAATTAATAACAGCCTAATGTAAAATAATAGCAGCATTGAGCAAATAGTCAAGTTTAAAATAAATTCAAGTTGTTCCAATGGAGAGTCAATAAACCATCATGTGAAATCAAACCCAGGCAGTCCATGAGGAATCAGAAAAAGCAATCTTTGTGTTTTCTTAGAAATGTGGATGAATCTTGTAGGTCAAGCATAGTCCATCCCAGTCTGTACTAGAATGCAGGTAACTTCTATTAAATACGAAATTCCATTTCAAGCACCAATGTGTACATTCAGCAGTGGAGTTCCATCCCAGAGTTGATGCCAACAATGTCTTGCATGACTTTGTAGCTGCCTCCACTAGTTTCCAGAAATCCCCAGTCCTTATTAAATGAGTCATTCTCAAGGGCTGTGAGATGCTCTTATCTCCTTGTCTTCAAAGCTGTGAAGTCCCCATGTCATTCATATATTCTTCCAAATGAACTGTTAGAAGGCTTGACTGATTATGGAGCCAAATCAACCTTGAATGGCCCAAGGAATAATTACAAAATAAAACCAGTTATAAACACTCAGCACATGTACATATTGACAAGAAATTGTATAAATGGCTCTTCCTGACTCTCAGCATTTTTATTTGGATTAAACATTCAGGACCAATATCAGTTTTCTGGGTGCAAAGGATCTTTCCCTTAGAGAAGTGAATCTGCTTCTAATAAAGAGACTCCTTTCCCCAGCAGTAACACTGCTAATTCCTATTATTAGTATTAGTATTAGTATTAGAATTAGGCAGCTTGTTGTCAGGCCCCTTCAGCTTGGTTCCTTCTCAGAGTCGGCCTGTGTACAACAGAAGAAAACACCGTCCAGACCTGCACCATCCCCACAAAGGCTGTTAGACGCCAATCTGTTATTTGTACAGCCGCCTGTCGATCCACACCATTAAAGACCTTCTTTTTCATGGACCTTCTACTTAACAAGCATGATGATGTCCTTTTCCAGGGGCCAGGTTCTCCTGCCAGATGTCCAAAGTACATGAAATGAAATCTCACCATCTTCCCCTCTAAGGGGCACCCAGGCTGAACTTCTTCCAAGACAGGTTGGTTGTTCTTCTGATAGTCCGTGGGACTTTGGGTACTGGTCAGCATAGTACAGCAATGTTCCATTCAGAAGCAAGGACCAAGAAATAGTAGTTAAGAGTTAACCGCTGATATCAAATTTTGTTGTTGTTTACTACCCTTGAGCCAGCCCCTAAAACATGGCAATCAAACAACATGCCCACAATTGACTGCAGAAAAAAACCTTTGCGATCCCTCCACGTTCCATTGGCTGATTTTTCAGAAGTACATTGCCTCATCTTTCCTCCTAGTCTGTCTTAGCCTGGAAGTCCTACTGGAACCTGCTCAGCACCATGGCAACACACAAGTCTCCCCAGATGGAGGATGGATGGTACCAATGAATGAGGTGCACTGGCTGGGAAAGGAACCCGAGTTTTCCACATGGAAGGTGAGTATTCTACCACCAAGTGACCTATGGAAGCCAAACTGTGAGTTCAAATTCTTCTTTGACCGCTAACTGCATGACCTTGAACAAACTCATCTCTCTGTGCCTTCATTTCATATATGTATATATATATATATATATATATATATCATTCTAAAATAGGATAGAATAATACTATTTCCTTCATCCCATCACCCACTGCCATCGAATTGATTCTGGCTCACAGCACTTGCAGGGTTTCCAATGCTACCAATCTTTACGGAAGCAGATACTCGCATCATTCTTCTGAGGAGCAGCAGGTGAGTGTGAACCATGGACCTTAAGATTAGCAGCCCAACACAATCTAATGTCCCACCAGGATGTCTTATTTTATGGATATGGCTGTTGTGGGTATTAGGTTATTCCACCTAAATCACCAGGTAACTCACCTGGAATATTAAAAGTGTCCGGGAAGTGTTAGCCACACACTGCTAAGAGCATTCTTTCACTGACATCTCTTCTGGTCTCAAAGGACCACCTCCTTTTGAAGATGGTCTCTCCCTGATTTGCCAACTCATGTGGGGAGATCACTGGACCCGAGAATGAGAGCCTCTGATGGAGAGAGACGAGGCATGTTGCAGCCTCCTGGATTCGGTGACACTGCCTTCTCATCATCTGCAGACAGGCCACACAAGGAGGGCGACTTTGAACCTCTTTCCATCTTAGCCTACTGCAGAAGCATTTCCTGACACCCTGGTCGGACATCAGGATGCCACCAACTCCATTTAATCTGACCTCTTGTGCTCTCTTTTTTAATTAACCTTAGATCAGCAAAGCAATATCTGTTCTCCAAAAGCAGTCATATTTTATGCAAGCAGTGACAAGCTAATTAAGTTAATTATTATAACACCTATCTGTATAATGAAACTAAGGTTGGATGATTCCAGCTGCTTCTCCTTAAAGTGCATCCTAGTGATGATTAAAAAATAATTAATATTTCACCAAAGACAGGAACAAGAAGTTAATTAAAAGACCGAGGTACAGCCTTAATGAAATATATCCAATTGTGTTCACCACAAACTCCACAGCTAAATCCCTCCTCGGAATACAGATAAGTACCAATGAACATCAGGCCTTCCCTGAGAGCACTTAGAAACATTACCATTTCCCATTTGCCTCATCCAGCAAACATTCCAGAAACTTCTTTTCGTGTATCAGAAAGACAAAGGAAATGCTTTCATTTATTTCAGCAAAGTCAACTAACTGGAATAAATCTAAATCTACACAAGTGGCATTACTTTCTGGGGGTTTATAGCCGCAAAGTCTCACTTTTTTTCTTTTGCATCACTGCCCTGGTGGGAGTAGGAAGCCCAGCCTTGCTCCTGGAGAACTGCTGCCAGATTTGAACTGTCAGCCCTGTGGACCACAGCCCCGCACACAACCACTGCACCGCCGGGACTCAGCCTCAAAATCTCACTTTTGAAGAGTAATTTGGACTCTCAAGAAGGTGCCAAGTTCACTAGAAAAGTAGTCCCATTAGTTGTTTAACCAATTGCCCATTTCATAAAAATAAACAAAAGATCATGCTTGAGAAAATTGAGACTGTTTCTTTGATGCCTTTATCTCTGTGACATATTCCATGATAAAACTCAATTTTCATCAACTTGATTCTGACTCATGACAACCCAGTTTTTTCGGTGTAGAATTGCATTTTCAATGGCTGATTTGGGGGAATGTAGATAACCAGAAACCTTCCTAAAACCATGACCTTTTAATACAGTTCCTCTGATGTGTTGATCCCCAACCATAAAATTATTTTTGTTGCTACTTCATAACTATAATTTTGCTACTCTTATTAATTGGGGATCCCCAGTGTAAAGGTCCTTCAAGCCCCAAAGGGGTCATGACCCACAGGTTGAGAACCACTGCTCTGGATGAACTCGAACCCTCAACTTTCTGGACAATGGTCTGATGCATTAGTCAGGGGATGAAGTCCCTTAAAGGGGAAAACAAACATCATTTCTTGTTTGCTAAGCATATGGGACCAGTGGAACACAACACCCGGGGAAGCAGCCACAAAGATATCCAACAACATATGGTATTGACAAATTTGCTGCAATGTAAAGAGAAATAAGTTTCTTTTAGGACTAAGGTGTACCTGATCCAAGCCATGGTATTTTCAACAGTTTCACGTGTATGCAAAAGCTGAACAATGAATAAGGAAGACTGGAGAAGAATTAATGCAATAGTTAGCAAATAATAATAATGATATATAATCCACTATAAGAATGAACAAATCTTTTTTGGTACCAACACAGCCAGAATGCTGTATTTTTAGTAAAGCAAGATTTTGACCGATTATTAAGAGGGGTCAGATACTGAAAAAGGTTATCAACCTTTGTAAAATGGAGAAAGACCCTCAATGAGATGGACTGACAAATGGCTACAGCAGTGGCTCAAACACAGCGATGACCGTGAAGGTGTGTGGGACTGGGCAGGCTTCATTCTACTGCACCCGGTCTCTGGGAAGTGGAAATGACACAACGGCACACAGCGCGCGCGTGCGCGCGCGCATACACACACACACACACACACACACACACACAACTGCCAGGATTCCTGCCACAATCTCTCTGTACCCCAGTCAGACTTCTTTTGTGAGGCTTGAGCCTATTTTTCAAGGCAACAAATGGAAATTAGCAACAAACCAACAAACCAAAATCTCTCTCTGCGCCCAACAGCTTTTCCTCCTTCAGATGGGAAGACCTGGGCTCTCATCCTCATCTGGCCATGGAACAAGCCTGCATCCTTGAGTCCTTGTCTTCTTGCTAATTAAATGAAGAGGTTACACCTAAACTCTAACTCCAGTTCCTTTTTAAGTTATCATTCTGTGTATCGATGATGCAATCTCAGAGCTTTTCAAAAGAAAAGAACAAAAGAGGGCAGGTAATAGTAAGTCCATTGAACAGACAAAGAGCCTACTGCTCATAGAGCTTCATCAAAGAAGCAAGGATGATCAGGGAAGTAGATAGGTGGGCAGCTGAGTTGTCTCTGGATTATGGTACCCTCATGTGCTACTGAGGCAAGCGCCTCTCGACCAACACCCTCTGCCCTGTCACAGAACGCCCACGCCCCTAGATGCAGCTCCTATGCCACTCCGTGATACCATGGGTCTCCTTTGCCCTCGTTGTAGCATGATCTCCTCTCCAGCTACTAATTCCTCATAATGAGGTGTTTGGAACAGTATTCTGTTGTGGCCCATAAGGCTTTCATAGTGTCTTAATCTGGAACGTCCATTAAATCTGTCGATCATCGTTTCATAACGACATGAAAACCACCACAGGAAGATGCCTGACAGATGGCAGTGGTAGAGTTATTCTTGTCCTACTGGGCATCGTTGAGTCGGTTCTGGTGCACATTGATGCCCTGGGAACGGTTAGAACTGCCCTCCCCGCCCCAGGGTTCGCTAGGAGCTCTTTGTGGAAACGACCTCCAGGCCTTTCTCCCATGGAGTTGCTCAGTGAGTTTGAATCACCTACCATTTGGTTAACAGCTGAGTGTTTAACTCATCACACCACCAAGGTTCCTTATTCACCTTCCTTAAACTTTGGAGTTCAGATGAAGCACTCGCTAGAGTCTGGGTGGTACAGTGCTTACAAGATGGCTGTGATCTGAATGGTTGGTAGTTCAAAACCACCAGTAGCTCCTCCTTGGGAGAAAGACTGGGACTTCTGTTCTTGTAAACAGTGACAGTCTCAGAGACCCACAGGGGGTCGCTGTGAGTCAGCCGTGGCTCAGTGGCAGTCAGTTTGGAGGGGTTTCAAAGTCAGAATTCATACTAAAGCACGCAATCGCTGGTGTGTGGAAAAAATACATCAACTAACAGAGGCTCTCGTTTCTTACCCTGCAAAGCAGCCCTTCCTCAGAGACAGTCTCAATATCGGAGTGATGGGAGCACACAAGGAAGGCTGCAGTTGTTCCGCAGAGCAGAGGGGGTGAGGAGCTCTCTCTATTGTGGGATGCTTGCAAAGAAAGAGAGACGGCACTCTGCTCAAGTCCACATCCACAGAAAAAGCAACTTAATGTAGTCAGTCCAGCTGGGGCTTTCCTGCAGTTACAAATCCTGGGGCGCTCATCATTAACACCTCATTTGGAGCCGGCTCTCCTGGTCTTCCTCTCAGGAAGCAATTACACACACATGCGCTTCGCCTCGAAATTTTATCCCGGCTTTGGGTTGTTGGGGCACCAGCGAAACCTGGCGGAAAGGAGGTTTTGCTCATTTATTTGGAATGGGGGATTTGCACGCTGGTGTCAAGTGAGAGGTGAAGACATTTTAGAAAGGGCTTTGGTGGCTGAAGAGGGATTGGTGAGAAGGAGGGGAGGGAACCTTTTGGTGAGAGAAACACAGACATCCAAATGTGATTCTATAAACCCAGACTGAGAGATGCCATTGTTGTGAGGACCGAGACTAGAGCCAGGCACTGCTTCCTTAGGGAGTCCCTGCTACTGGTCCCAGAGGGCCTGAGAGCCCCACCTCCTTATGGAATTCCTTTTGGTAGAAGGCCCCAACCTTGGAGGAGTCATCCTGCCTGCCTCTGAGGACTCATGCACATACATTCCAGGTAAGGAAGTCCAAGTAGAGAAGGATCTTGCATTGGGAATCAAGACCAGGGTCAGTGTGCTCTCCTACTGTGTACCTCATCAGGGGTCACAGCAAAGAACATTTCATATCCCAGGTGTCGCTGGGTGTGGATAAAGTGCTCTTGTGACCACAATCTCGTCTGAGCCTCAAGCAAACAACATGGCTGCTACCATGACCCCACTTAGCAGTTGGAGGAACCAAGCCCAGAGTGAGTGAGTGACAGAATGAAAGAATGAAAATTGGCTGCAGCTGATCAACCAAGAACTCTGACCCCGCCCCTGCAGAGTCCCACCCCAGATGTCAAACCACTGTGCGCACCGACCAGCAAACTCAGTACTACCTGGGCACCAAATGACCAGGAACTAGCTAATTTAGCAAATAACTGACAGCTTCCTTAATTTTTGATCCAACCAGAAAGAAACCAATATTGTTCTCCCTAACAATCACCTCGTCTTTCAGCAGAGGATTAGCTGGCAGGTTCGAACTGCTGGCCTTGCAGTTATCAGCTCGGTGCACATGCATGTGAACATTGGACACTGAAAAATGAAAATCAAAGAAAATTCGATGCCCTTGAATTCTGAGGCTGGTGAAGACTGTTGGAAGTGCCAGCGGCTCCTAAAAGAACAAAGAAACCTATCCTGGAAGAAGTACAAATCCTTCTTGGAAGAAGAATGTTTCTTAGAAGCAAGGATGGTGAGACTCTGCCTCACACTTTGGCCATGGTCTCCGGAGAGACCAGTACCTGAGGAAGGACATCACTCCTCTTTCCAATAACCCCTTCCCATGACCACCAGGGACCCATGTCCACTTTCTGGCATAGGAATTCAAGACATTCAGACACCCTGTGGAACCTGTGCAGGACGTCAGGAGTCCACAGTCTATCGGGAATGAAATTCATTGGCTGGGGGG